>JAZGTK010008369.1:0-18357 GCA_036877625.1 Ambastaia sidthimunki
TTTTTTTAGGAGAAACATCTGAGACATGTGATAAGTGATGTTGTTTATACAGGATATTGCATAAAATGGCATTTTGATGATGCTTTGTTGCACACATAGCCAGTGTTAAGCATCTGGATAAGTTCATTACTGTTAACATTTATATTCATACGTTAAACCCCGCCAGAGTTTCTGTCTTGCATTAGTCAGCTGTTTTTGGAGAACAACTATATTTTTCATCTTGTTGTGGCATTATTAGCTCAGAATGTGTGTTTGAATACATGCTCCAGTCTACAAAATTGAAAATTAAAACAAATATTGGACACAATTTAAGCACTTATGATATTTTCAACAGTTTATTATTTTATTCCACTAACTAATAACAGTATGTGACTATGAATTTGGATGGGCCCATTTCATTTTGTTAAATATGAGCTCTTTGAAGATTCGAAGCATTAACAAATACTGTCTTCACATTATGACATGCACATATTTCATCTCTCTTTCTTGTTGTCTTTTCTGTGATATGATGGTGATTTATTTAGACAGTTTTAAGCAACAATGCGAATACAACACTGATTATTAATCAGTTTTCTAGAATGTTAAATAAAAAACAAAGATAGTGTGTTTTATTTTATTTTGCACAGTTCCCCTGAAAATCACGTGACCCAATCAACTCCAATATTAAGAATACTGGATACTTTGATATAACTTAGATAAATGGAATGATTTTTTATTTATAGTGAACAGATGTATTTGAGTCTTAAACCTCATGTTGGTAGATACTGTATAAAACATTTTCTGCTTTGTCCTCTCTTCAAGTTTTAATATCTTTAAGTTCCCGACCTCTTGTCCTTGTGTGATTATAAACTTTGGAATTCATTTACTGAACATCAATGCAGTCTGTCATCAGATGAATCCAAGAGGTCAAGGGCCACAATTATATAACATTTTGTGATTTAACAGAGGAGAAATGGAAAGAATTTCCTCTGCAGCATTCTTGTAAATTCGTAGAAAAGCTGTGATTATGAATGAAATGGAATGACAGTAAGAAAAGGTGCAAAAGTAATTGACTGAAATGGCACAATGACAAACAGCTTGAGATCTAATCTCTTATCTGGTCTTCAAACACCTGTACATCCACCAGACAAATGAAGGTCTTTTAAACCAAAAACAGAGACAAAACAGAATTAAGTGTCCTCACAGTACAGCTGTAAGCAGTTATCTATAGCAGTTATTGACAGAAAGACAGCAACATTTGAGCACTTACAAATGCGAAACACACAAAGATTACAGGTGCACCGCTGATATAATGCTGAGTTCTGATGTTTATGTGCATCTGAAACAGAACTGTAACATTTAAAAGCAGCGATTTTTTTTTTTTTTCCAGCAACATTTTTGTTGCTGGTTGAAAGTCTCTTCAGATCCTGATACCTTTATAGACATTTTTATATATATTTACTTTCTGTGGAAGGTGCAGGACCATAAAATGTTCATCCAATCACTGCATTCAGTCCGAATACTATGATAGGATGTTTTATTTCCCTGTCAAACGATGTTCAGTGATAGTGTCTGAAGGGAGGTGTGTTTTCAAAACTAGCTATTGCTAGCATCTCTGTAATTGCCTGCCCTGCCTTTAAATGTGTGTATGTGTTTAGATTCTGTATATATGCTATAAGAAAATACTCTCATTTTAATGATATTATAATTCACTTTTGAACCTTTCCTTCGCTAAAAGTTCAAGACTACTCTGTGTGTGTGTGTGTGTGTCTGTGTGTGTGTGTGAATTTTTGTTATGAAAATGTACATTTTTGTTTTAAATTAGACGTGACCCAGGACCTTTAGACTATTTCAGTCTACTGAATGGCTTGTTTGTTCAAAGCCATCAAAGAATGCATTATATAGAGTACGTGAAGTACATTACCGCACAATTCATCCTGTCGCACCAAACAATTTGCAACTTCTGCATGCAGTTACAAAACATCACTTATAATTTATGTCAGATGGCATTGTCGCCTAATTGTGAGGAGCTGACAGAAAAATATGTCTTGGCTCATTAAGGCTCTGAGCTCAAAGAGAATATTTTGTTGTTATGGAAGGAGCTCCAATCTCATTAACCGTTTTTATGACATTGTTAGAGCGCAGTGATGTGACTCCATGCGGCCGCAGCGTGAGCTCTAATCACCCTCAGCTTATAAACCCAACCGTCCTAATGCCACTGCAGTCTCTCACTCTGATCAAAACACCTGCTCAGCTGTCATTACTGGAGGAGAGCTCAAACTGTGCTGAACATGAACAGAAACGCAATACAAGAGGAGCAACAATTTTAATTAAATATTGGATTATAATAATACACAATTATTTAATTATTCTACAAAATAAATCACGCAATCTATCTCGGTAAACATGTTTACTTAATGTGGCATTAAAAGTGGAAGCAAATGTCAGCGCATGAAAAATTTATATTAATTTATGAACAAATCACATGTTTGTGTGTGTGTGTGTCTGCTCATGACATCATTTTAAAGGACAGTTCACCCAAAAGTGATCATTCTTCCATTATTTACTCGTATAACTTTTTTTGTGTTCCACAGAAGAACAAAAGTCATACAGGTTTGGAATGACATGAGGGCGACTCACTGAAAATCAAGTGACGTGTGATTGGAGGTTTCAGAGAGTCACATGACCTCTTCATATCTGAATGGACAGTTCTCAGTCAGATTGAAGTACAATATAACCAGATTAAAAGGCAATAGTCACTCTGGTTTGTGTGACTAGCAGCCTTTGTGTGATGTCCCAGCTCACATCAAAAGTGTCGCTTCTCCGTTTTCTGCCTTTATGAGGGGGAGTCGCAGGCACAACACACTTCCGTTTGGAAATAGTGAGGAGTTGCAGAATTCCTGCCCGGATTGCCAACGGGATTCTAACCAGCTCTGACAGTGGTGGGGTCATCTCTGAGGCCCGGCCATCAGCTGGTGCCACACCTAATGTAACCTGAACACTGTGGGAATTGAAGAGCAGAAATTCACTTCCTGTGATGCTCTCTTCCTGTCATCTGCACACATAGATCACTGCAGGAGAGTTCATGCATAAAAGTGGGATTGGTGAATATAGATTAAGCACATCTGTGTGTGTGTGTGTGTGTGTGTGTACATCTATCTTTGTGAGGACCAGTGTGAGCAGTTAAACCATCAGAGTGAGGACAGGGAGAGTAAAGTGAGGACATTTTGGTTGGTGTTCACTTTCTGACACCCCTTTGAAGGGCTGTTAGACTTGAGGTTAAGACTTGGTTTTAGGGTTAAGGTTAGGTATAGGGAAAGGTTTAGGCAGGTAGTTGGGATGGTCAAGGTTTGGATGATCAATGGGCTAGAAATTCTGATGTGTCACTGAATGTCCTACAGATGTGTGTGTGTGTGTGTTTGCATGTGTTAGATATTTGTGTCAGAGATCATCCACTATCTGGCTCCAGTGTATACATTAAATTAAAGTTTTTGGATGTGACCAGGTCTCACTCCAGTTTTAATTCATACTATTATTTTTTGGAACCTGGACCATGACAAGTTATGTTATTATTATCATTATTAATACTATTAATATTAACAGTGAGCAATAACAGAGGGAGGGTGTCTGAGAAACCTCATTATTTTTGCAATTAAGTTTAGCTATGCTAGTGATTCAGAACAAGAACACATTTGTTTCATGGCATGTCATCATTGCTTATGTACCTGTAACAGACGAAAATATTAAAAGTTATGTAAATACAGTGGACTTTGTGTTCACAATGCACATTTGAAGAAACTCACACTTCCCACATTATTAATGGATTTAAGATACACACACTGCCTTCAGCCTATTGAGATGCACCAAGATGCATCAGACTTTAAGCATTTTAATGTCTTTGTCTATAAAGGTTTGTTATCAGAAAAGTCAGGAAACCAATTCATTTGCATTTTGGCTCAGCTTTATTGAGAAGAAAGTCTCTCCTATTGACCTGGGAGCTAAACAATTAAGTAATTGTGGACAAGCTATTTTTTCCACCCCATCCTTACTATTAAATGCATGTTTTTTGAGCCAGAAACAGACGCATTGAGCCTCATTCAAAAAGCTCATTACATTGGAGAGCACTTTATGTAATATCATCTCATTACAACCGGTTTTGTGAAGCAGATTTTTCTAAGCAAAGTTTACAAACACACGCATTTATAATTTTGAGATGAGAGCTGAGTCACGCGCTGTACCACTGACCCATTGCAACAATCTCTCTCTCTCTCTCTCTCTCTCTCTTTGTAGTTTTTTCTGAATGATCTTACATCGCAAGGCATGCATCCGCTGCGTAGCTCTTCCGCTGCAGCTGACATCAGCAGCAGTTGGCTGGGAGATGCGTGATGCGCTTATAAGGAAGGAAGATGAGATAAGCCCACGTCTTCTTCAACATCTTTAGCTTGCCAGCATGCATGGTGGTGAATTCAGCATGTATAATCACAGGTCTGAAACTGTGTGCATGTGGACGATTTCCAAGAGGTGGAATTCAGTTTATTGTGACAGCTGTTGCATTATGGGTATTAAGGACTAAATCAAGAAGATAGAGGGCCTCATTTATATGATATTAAGATCGTTGTGTGATTCAGAGAACTTATGTAGGCACAAAAACTGTTCATAAAAATACAGACACAGAAAACAACTCTGCAATGCAAACAGACATCACAGACTTTTGTAAGTTATTGTCTGTACTTCAAAATTCAATGATTTATGAATGATATGTGTGTTATCTTTAGTTAAATGTATTGCATGATTTAAATGTTAATATACTATATTGCATTAGAACTGTGCACTTCATGGGACTGTAGTGTGTGTGTGGGTGCAAAGAGAGGGAGAAAACAGAGGATGTTTGTTGTTTAGAAGGGAACATCAATGTAAAAAGTTAAAAATCAACAATCTGTGGGATCATTGTGTCTGTTTATTGTCTCCGGTATGAAAACGATAAGACCAATCACTTAGAAAACTAATCAGATTTTCATTGTGTTTCAGAATAAATGCTGGTTTCCTGTTTCTCATGATGATGGTTTAACTACGCCTGGCAGGACTGAGAATTTTATGGAGTCTCCGAAGAGTTCCAGGAAGATCGGAAGCCAACAAACCCAAATTACTCCTTTGCTCATTTCTCCGCCCGTCTGTCACACACCTCGAGTGATTTGAGAACCGAAAATCACTGCCGCCTTTTCGGCTGGTGTGTCGTGTTTCCAGCACACCTGCAGCAACTTACAATATTACATTTCACATTAATCACATTTCTCATCTATTCCCAAGCACTCGGGTTTGTGACTCATTACCGGATGCGAAATATGCCGTGTGTGAGAGAGAGGCAGACATTACAGGATCTCTGATGGTTTTGTTGTTTTGTGATCTTCGTTACTTGTGTGAGTTCAAACAGAAGGTATCAAGTAAGTTTAATGGCCGCTTACGGATGCTTAAGTGTATTACTGCAGTAAGGATATACTCCGGCACTGCTCGGAAATGCTCTCAGAGATATTGAGCGATTAATAAAGAGATTTTATAAGAGCAGTGCGATGGGCAGTGGGAATTACAATCATATTATAAGGCATCGGTTTTCATCATATTTTCAATGTCAAGTTCTTTATTATGATGTGAAAATGCAGTACAGAAAGTCTGGTAAAAGTCTTGCATTTTCATGAGTGTGTTGATGTAGCATTTAGACCTGCGCCGTGGCATCATTCAGAATAATAGTTGATCAATATAATCACTGTTTAATGAGCAATGATTAATATTTTGCCTACTTCCCAACCGTGATTATTTGGTTTCAACCTTGAATCAAAACACTTTCATAACTGACATCTCATTGATTTGAGCAAAACAGTTTAATAAGTTTATTGTTGTACTTAGTGTATAAAGTTCAGCTTTGTCACTCTATACGATACCCTATAGTCTTTACCCTATAGTCTTTACCCTATAGTCTTTACCTTATAGACTGTACCCTATAGACTATAATCATCCTATATTCTGTTTAATTCTATAATATATAATAAAAAATTGCCTTTTTAAATAGCAGTCAAGGGTCGCTTTGTACAGCTACGCTGTACTTTTGTGCGTAATGTCTTATAATGCACTTTCAGATCTGTCATATCTCATAAATAATCATAAAAGTCAAGTTGTTGTTTCTAAGAATTTGATCAGAATTTCTAGTAATTAAACATAACTGATATGAAATTCAGCTGGTGTGGCTGATGCACACGCATCAGTCTCTTTGATTGACAGATGAATGTTTACAGTACATAAGGCATTTTTCTTTGATCGTCTGATGTTTCCGCAGTGGCATGCGGGCAACGCAGCTTTCAGCCAATGAATGAATAGCGTGTATTTGTGTAATCAAGTCTGTGAAGTGTCTCAGCATCCTTCTCACTTTGAATGGCACGACGACAACACGACTAAAATCAGACTGTAATCAAGGCCTCAGAAACGAAGATGAGCTAATCCTCAAGTGAATGCATGTCTTGAATCAGCCTTTTCAGAATATCAAAGCGGGAAATGAGCAGTTGTATGGCATCATTATGCTGCTGTGTGCATTCATTGGCCTTTAAATCTACTCTTTGCTTGCTCTGTATTACAATTTCGTCTTGCAGTTCTTATGTTGTGGCATTTCCTTCTTTGTAAGTCACACATCCTGTATGAATTTCAGTTTATCCTTTAATAATCGTCTTTTAAATTTGTTTATAAATAAACTGTATCTAGGCATTTATACTATTGCTAATTAATTTATTCTCTTGTGGTTGGTGTTCTAAATACCTTTTTTCCCTTGATGTATATTGGAATCATATATTGATTATGAAGACAGATCCATGTTTAATAAAGTCCAGTTGCCTTACCTTTGTCATTTTTATTGTTCCTAATGGTGATTTTATGAGATTCATGTACAGTAATTAGAATTTGCACTTGTCATTTAAATTGTAATTAAAATTACATAATATTTAAATGATCCTAATATTGGCTTCATTGCATTTTAGCAAAATACAAGTTCTTATTTCTTTTAATTTTGGGTGAAATATAAACCAGTATGATCGTGACAGGTCAGATTCACTCAGTAAGAAAAATCCCATGATCCCAAAATTGGAATTTTTGGAATCCACAAACGTCATATTGAATTCCGTTTGGATTTTTCTGTCCAAATGCAATAACATAAGCTCATCTCAGGCATGCTGCAAAAGTGTTACATTTACATTCTCTTTCCCGTGAATGTGGGACCTTTCGTGTCACCTAGCTCTCAAATGCACACCAGTAATTCCAGTAGCTTCAGTCTCACAATCACACACCTCACTCTCAAATCACATTCCCACACACACAAACGCATCAGGTCCCGCACCCGGCCGTGTGCCCAGACTTAAGATGCTTCTAGATTACTGGAGCTGTGGATCTTCTGAGGCTGGTTCACAGTCTGGGGAGTTGATGCATGACGGTGCGACCTGTCACGCTGCTTCTTTTTCATCACGTCCCTCACGTCTCCAGATCAATGCTGCACTAACTCACTGAAGTCACTGTGGCCATCGCTGGTGGATATTGATCATTTATTATTTAATCCAAGTCCCATGCAAAGAACAGAACGAGAGAGAGAGAGAGAGAGAGAGAGAGAGAGAGAGAGAGATGTTTTTCCTGTTGTAAATGTGCTGATAGACTTTTGTTCTATGACTTTCCTGGTAAGCTGAGCTGTGTGTTATATCACATTTACATGTCTTCATTTAGCAGGTCCTGTCAAATACCAGCTAACAGCACCATTAAGATGCATAGAGACATTATTCAGAGACTAATGCAATATAGAACACAAGTTCTGTGGACTGTTTTTATTTTAGTTTGCTGGTGTCTTATATACATGTTCATTCTATGGAAATGAACTACTGCATGTTAATTTTCACAAGGCAGAACAGAATCTGTTTGTCAAAAGCCACGGCGATGCATTTGTTTGCATTTTATTTGGTGATTTTAACAGGAAAGATTTTGAATGAAGAGCTCTGTGTCGCCCATGAGCAGCTCTTTAACTAGCATAAAAACTATAATATAACACTTCAAAGCTTCTTAACAACTGGCAAGAGGAAGTTTGGAGTGATATAACCTCAGGTGTCTGACTGCAGATGAAAAATGATGTGCATCACAGATCGTTGGGGCTGACAGCTTAATCGTAGTTTCCTAGGAGCACTATAAATGCTACACTGTACAATAATATACAATAATAATAAAAATAAACCGACTGAACAGACGTAAGGAAAGTATTCATTTGTAAAGAGCTGCATGAAAACATCTCTCCATTGATGTAGATTTTAATCTATTGTGAAATACAGCATCGATTCCAGCTCGAGATCTTGTAAGACAGAGCCGATGAGGCGAGTCTAACGATCTCACACCATCATTAACTTCATCATTATTACGTGTGTAAATGTATTTTGCTTGTGTTCGTCTCGTACAGTTTGGCTGCATGTGGGCGTGAGAGAGACTGTCAGGTTCTTGTTTTGTTGATTAGGTTCCAGTTCTCCTGTGGGGACGAGCGTGTTTAGTACGTCACCTTGTCTCCTGTCTCCCTAAGGGCCCAGAGTGATGGCGCATATGGCCGTCCTGCTCTCCCTGCTGTCAGACCGGAGAATCGCTCCCTCTGTCATCACCTCTACTATCTCCTTTAGTCTCTAATCCGCTGTCAAAACCCTCTGTCCTCTTTCTGCAAGAATGCTTCAGACATCAAACATTCATACTGTACTATAGGAGACGATCTGCTGACCTTTTCTGCTCAAACTTACAGACACTTGCACCACAAAACTCACAAAGTCATGAAACATTTGACTTGTTTTTTGATTTGGTTATTTGGTTTGATTTTGGTTAGGACAATCAGAAAACAGGACTTTTCATGTTGACTTTAAAACACTACACTCTTAGCATCCTCACCCTGCACTGGAATCTTCAACAGATTTTATTTTTCAATTCTGATATGCTACTGTGTTTGCATTTTGTTTCTTCTGTGTAATCTTAAATAACAGCTGAAATATTCGATGTCTTTATCTTATTCAAGCAGAACTCTCTCTTTCTCTTTCCCTCTCTCTCACTCGCTTGTTTTTTCTGGCTGGGGGGCTGTCTTCTACTCTGTAAATATTTATCTCTGGGATCTAGAGCTTTTGGTGCCCCTCTTTCCCCCCTGCAGTGAAGCCCTCATGTAAGCTGTGCATATGAATTTTGCCTCCTCTGGCTCTGCTGTATCTCTCTCTATCTTCCACACGCCACTCAGAGGGATTTACCCCCCCAATTCTTTCTTCTTTCTGTTCCTTTTTCTTCCTCTCCCTATAGAAAATGGGCAAACTCCAGGCCCTGTCGAAATCAAAGTACATCAATGAGGCCTTTAGGGGGGTGGGCCACCCTGCGCTGCTTTGCTACCTCCATATTTTCATCGTGAGGTGTCCCAGTGGGAAACACGTCCTCCTCTCTGACTGGTGCATTGCTGAACTATTTCTGGCAAAACCTCACCAACCACAGGGACTTGTCATTTACTGTAGGGGGTCGTGCATCCTAGGGTGTGCACGTCGGTGTTTGTGTGTAGCGCATTTGGCGATGTTATACGCAGCCTCCTTGTGGCCCCACCCTCTCCACGTTATCACGCTTTGTTTGGTACGTGTGGTGATGCTATTTATGGTGGGGGTGTCTGTTGGGGCTGGTGAGAGTTGCTGATTGACTAGTGTGGTAATTTGAGGAGTATTTGTAGGGCAAGAGAGATGCTTTTTTCCTGAGATAGCATGAGAGAAAGCGAGAGAGAGAGAAAGAGAGAGAACCTAATAAGACACAGAGACGCAGACCTCAGTGGTTGCATATGGATTCTTTGATTAAATATCAAAATATTATATGCTTTAAAAAATGTTAAAATGTTGCATTTCTAAGGTATTCATTTTTTATATAGTAAATATTTTAGTATTACCAATTACAATAAGGTTTGTTTTCACATGCTAATTAGGGGGTTTATCTTTATTGAAATTCTACAATAATGTACATAAAGGTAAAACAATAATTGATATCTTTAAAGATAAATTTGACAAATCCAGTGATTTGTTTTTCCTCAAAAATGCTCATTGTATCATCCATCCATGACTTTCCAGATGGACTGTAAGCTGATTCCCAGCCAATGAGATTGTAAACTACGGATTTTTAGCCAATTCTTGTCATTGTTGTGCGCCGTATGCATCAGACCCTCCGAGAGCGGACTGTGGGCGGTCTGTCAGTGTGTTGACCAAAGCAGAGATTGTGAAAATACTTGGTTGCACAGATATTTAAATGACAGCCGGCAGTGAGGCCGGTGTTTGCTGTGCGCTTGTAGATACTCATAATAAAAATGTCGGTCTCATTTTAACAGGTTTTATGTTAGTTAAGGAATTAATTATCTTTACCATTCTCTAAGGCAGAGTTTACACAGGTGCTGGTTGTTTAAGAGTAAATCCATGAAGCAGAGAAACTGTTGCCAATGGAAGAGTTCTTTAGCATCTTCCTGAGCTTAATGAGAAATTAGTCAAATTGTACCACCATTAGTTCATTAAAACCACAGGACAGCGTTCGTCCAATCATTGCATTCGGTCCAAATGCAATGATAGGATATGTTACCAGCCTGTTAAACGACGTATCTTTTATGTGTGCTGGAGGCGTGGCTTTGGAGGGCGTTCTAAACGGAGGGCAGGATCGTATGCTTTCAAAGCTAGACTGCTATTGACAGCCTCTTTTGAAATTGCCTACCCTACCTTTAAGTATGAATTTCTAGCGAATATGTTCTAAAGACCCGAGATCAAACTCTTTTTCTCTTTCATTCTCTTCCTCTCTTTCACCTCCTTTCCTCTCTCTCTTCTCCTCTGGGCCTCTGTAAACACAGGCGCAGGATGCTGTATGCTAATTTGAGATTTAATGATTAATTAGTTGCTGGCCTGCTTTTCTGCAAGGACAGCCACAGCTAAAACGCTTACTTTGTTTTTGGAGCACGAGCAGTGTCTGCTAGAAATCATACATGCGAAATGAGCTTCTCACACGCCGGAGAAGAACTGCGTTTGAGAGGAAAACAGAAACTTGGATGTCTCCTGAGAACACGCAAATCTCAGATGAAGGCATATGTATGTGTGTGTGTGTGTGTGTGTGTGTTGCAGTTATGTAACTCGTTTAAATGGTCTTGCCATCTCTATGAGCGTCTGAACATGAAGTGGAGATGTCCTCTTAAAGCCCACGACAAAGTCAAGCACTCTTCTGAGAGCGTTCAGAGTCTACACTACCGCCCGCCTCCCCTCCTCTTACATCCGTCCTGCTAACTAGCACACATCACAACTGAAGGCCCGGTCATGCACAGTGAACCTGTTACCAGGATGTCCCGGCTGCTGACATCTGATAAGACAGAGGATTACAGTGGTCAGTGGGTCAGCGCTTTGCAGTGAACTGTTTTCAGTTTCTGTCTAATCCTACAGAGAATCTCTTTTTTTCTAGAAGAGACTCACAATATTGCATTCTCAGACTAGTAATAAGATCTCCCAGCCTTGCTAATATTAAGAAATTACCCAGCGTATTTTTCATATATTCTGATTTATTCTGGTGTTTCGCAGATGGAAATTGTCAATGGAAACGCTTATGTACAGTGCTGTACACACACACACACACACACACACACACACACACACACCTGTATCTGCAAATAGGTTTAATCCAAAAGTAATGTCCCTGTATCTCAACTGGTAGAGCGTGACACTAATAACATCAAGGTCGTGGGTTTGATTCCCAGGAAACACATACTGATGAGACTTTAAATGCACTGTAAGTCACTTTGGATAAAAGCATCTGCCAGAGGCATATACTTAATGTATTAGCTTTCACTCTTGCATTTTATTTCCTGGTCAGTATATTACATTATAGTATTTTGTAACATCAGGAAAGTCTAACAATAAGCACAATGTCCTAATTTTGTTTTGGAGAATCTACGTTTACATTCATTTACGGGGTGAAAGAAATTAAAGTCAAAAGATATCAAAGAAGCTGGAATACAGAACAAAATCATTGAGCAGAAACCTGAATCTTACAATTTTTACATTTTTTATTGATATAAAGAAAAACGTTTTAAGACAAACGCTACTGTCCAAACACACCGGCAAACAGAAGCACATGGCCAACCGTCAACCAATAAGAATCGAGCAAACAGGACACGTGACCTAAGAGTTCACCTGTGGAACGTCACCTGTTGAACGCTTATAGTTTGTGCGCGTGACAGCTGGGAATAACAAACGCATGTGGGAATTTAGCAGGAATGCAGCTGGGATGGCAGTTTTTGGTGAGGATTTGTCTTGTGCATGTGTTATGATTTTTAAATGTTGTTTTGATGTGCATGTTTTCAGGAACGGAACGATCTGCAACGGGATTTGTTTGTGCTTCACATAATGTACTTTTATATTATAAGATCGCCTGGTTTGGTCAATGTGTTAATTGGAGATCCAGACATAATGTTCAGTTTTGTTAAAAGCATTTATTGTCATGCCATGACGATGGCTGTTTTAATGAAGTTTGTGACTTCAAATCGTTCCTTAAAGTTAGTTTTAAGAAGTTATATTGTAATGCCATGTCTAGTGTGGCTTTATTAAGTTATGTTTATAACAGTAAAATAATTTGTTTGTGTCCAGGGAAAGAAAAAAGCTATAGTGCGTTTGCGCAAAGTTTGCTGAGTTGAGTAAAGATGCAGCGTTTATATGTTGTCTGGTTCTTTGTGCTTGAGTTACTAGTTTCGCTGAATTGTTTGACTTGACAGCTAATCTCAGTTAAACATCTGGGTAGTAATCGCAAACCCGCGTTACATCAGGTTTATTTAACGCAAAATGGATTAGATGCTCTTGCAACTGCATTTGCTTGTTTTGCTTGCGTTGGCAGTTTGGTTATTTCAGATGAACGGCTGCATTTTGGATGCGTTTACACGATTTACGTCATTGCATGTTAATATCTGGCAAACTGGAGAAGTTTCGTGTAGTGCATGTATAAGCTTAGCCAATTTCCCATTTATTAAATGAAATGACAGGTTAATGTAAAACTTATTTATTATTGCTTTTGTCAGATGCATTTTCGACTTTGCGAGGTGGTCACAAAACACCTGAACACTAGGTTATGCTTGTATTTAATGCCTTGAATGTTAATAATGGAGTCTTTATCTTGCATTTGTTGAGAGACGTATGAAAAACACGCCCCCGGTGGTGAGTGCAGGTATTGCGCAGACCAGCCAGATACACAGGTGCATTTTTCATGTTTCTGTTTGAGACTGCAGTGACTGCATTCATATAAAGGCAGCAGATGGAATATGATGATTACATGACAGTATGGAGCACAATAAATATATATAAATACGTTTTGCTTCCTCAACTTTCAAGGACGATCTTGCAGTGAAACAAATCATACTGCTTGTGAAGATGACAAATGTGTTTTGACTTTCTGAGCATGTTCAGGGTAGAAAACAGCTGATTACATATGCACGATTATAAATATGTCAGTCAAACTGCAGTGTTGAGATACATTTGGTGAAAAAGTTTTTTTATGATTATAAATATCAATTAAACTGTGAAGTTTTAATAAATATTGGGCGAATTATACATTTTTAATTGCACACAGCTATTTTTGGCATATAAGTTAATGCAAAACTTAAAGTCAGCTGTGAATTGAGGTGACATCTATGTAGAGCATTCCAGATCAGTCATCTGGATCCCTTTCATTTAGGATGCACTCTTTAAATGCAGATGCCCATGTAGGCAGCTCACTAGGTTTTGGAACGGAGCCTGGGTGTATATGTGTGCATTGTGGAGGTAGTGAAGATACAAAAACAGGATTATATGTAACCAACACTGTGGTGACATTTGTAGTGTGAGGCAGCAGCTATTGGAGAAAAGTCTTTAAGTCACACCCTTCAATTTAAATATTTATCCTTCCCATGCATTTACCCACAATTCCTCTGTGTGCATGAATCAGAATTACAATTGCATGCTTCAGCAGTCTGTGTGTCCTTGAGGAAATTTCCTTTTACCTGCACCTCCTTATTTTTCAATTACATAACCAGGCATAGAAGCCATTATTGTAATACTCTCATTCATTGAATCAACATTCAGCGCTTCTGCTCTGTTGAGATGGTGTGTGTCTGCAGATGTACAGAGAGTAAGAGAAGCAATTTACAGTTTAAGGCAAAATAATAACTCTTATGACGGCTTTCACGCCACACTTTCGAAGATCTGAACGTTAAATGTAGTTTGTAACGTAGGGTGTAGTTTAAGGCGTCTAAAATGTATAAAGATGTTGGCACAAGAATCAACACAGTTAAGATTATTTTTTCAGTTAAAGGCAGAGTTCACCTTAACTAGAACTTCTTTGAAGGGTCCTTTATGTTTTCAAATCATGTTTTTTCACTTTTCAATTTTAGTTAGTGTGTAAGCTGAAGACATTGTGTAATTCTGAAGCAGGGACTTAACAGCCTGTTTTAATGTTGAGAAATATTTTACTATATTTTTTAAAACAAAGCATTAACACCTATTGTAGTGCACCTTAAAAACAACAAGACTTAAAAAAAAACTAATTTAACCCCTTTAATCATTTACTAAATTATAGATTGTGATTCCACCAAAACTCTTGTATGGGAAACCTTATATAAATGTGTGGTGTTAGAGGGTGACATCATGTGTTGTTATGTGATGTGGTGGGGGCTGATGGGTAATTATGGCTCTGCTGAGCGAGCTCCGCCCCCTCTCATGAAATACAGAAGCACTCTCACTCTTACTCTGTAATCCAGACGCCACACGCCTGATTTTATAAATTGTGGTTTTCGTAATGTGCTTCAACCCCACATAGTGAAATTGAGAAATATCGTAATAATCCACTTATCAGGAAAGAGCACATTCCGATAATCCCGTCTGCTAAAACGGAGCGCTGTTCTAAATGACTACAGCGTTAGACTTTTCCAGAGTGAAGCTTCGTGATGGAGATGCGGGGTGCAAGAAGCTGGATGTTGAGGTGTCTCTCTGACAGCGATCTGCTGCTCGGCTGATACTGTTCGTGGTGTAGAGTTCAGAAGATTGCTTCCACAAAGGCAGTCTGAAGTGTTTCTTCCTCCTGTCTCCAGGGAGGTGTGTGTTGCTATAAGTGATGTGCCATATTTTCCTGCTCCAAAACAATTGTGTGTGTTTGTGTTCATACAGTGAATGAAGAAGTTTTATTTATTTCTAAGTCTCAGGTTTGCCGCTCATGTGAGTGATTACTCGTCTAACCTGCCCTTATGTTTCCTCTGCAGACCACCCATGATACCTCACAGAATAATCTTTGCACGCTGAGTTAAGATCATTAATGTTCTTGGTTTAGCTAGTTTTGTTGCTGGATTACTGGCTTAGTGTGCTGTGTGCTAAATTGCTCAATAGGGAGACCAGATGACGTGTACAGAACCTGTTTAATGTGCTTCTAATTGTAGGTTGGAGGTTTTTGCCTTGGCTAGTGTGGACAACAGCACATCAGAATAAAGTCTATATCACAAGAATGGTTATTTTGTCTTCACGACCTGGAAGACCGTGACATCTTGATCAATACAGTGAATGGATTTGACTTCAGAAAGGAATTAAAGTGGATCTGTTTGAAATTAAGGAGACAGACATTTAGTTCCTAGCCAGCTCTTTTTAGTCTATACTGTCTGCAGTATAAGAGAATTGTGCTATGGCTAAATATTAGCTTAAAGTCAAACGAGGTCTTTAAAACAGTTCTTTTAGAACGTTTTTTATTCATTTTGTCATTTGAGCCAAATAAGCAAATATATGTATACATTTTATTGAGGCTTGGTAAACGCTGTGAGTTTTCTGTCTTGAAGTGTATAGAAGCAGCTGCCCAAGATGGTTTCTGAGTGACTTCTGAGCACTTGCTTGTCTGTGTGTGTGTCTGTGTGTGTGTGTGTGTGTCTGTGTGTGTGTGTCTGTGTGTGTGTGTCTGTGTGTGTGTGTCTGTGTGTGTGTGTCTGTGTGTGTGTGTCTGTGTGTCTGTGTGTCTGTGTGTGTGTGTCTGTGTGTCTGTGTGTCTGTGTGTCTGTGTGTCTGTGTGTCTGTGTGTCTGTGTGTCTGTGTCTGTGTGTCTGTGTCTGTGTGTCTGTGTGTCTGTGTGTCTGTGTGTCTGTGTGTCTGTGTGTCTGTGTGTCTGTGTGTCTGTGTGTCTGTGTCTGTGTCTGTGTGTCTGTGTGTCTGTGTGTGTTGCATGCAGTGATCCGATTTACACTGACAGGTTATGACCTTGTAAACTGGCCTGTAGTCCAAAAGTCTTCCACAAAACACAGACACTTCCTGTTTTCTTTTCCTGAATTCATATTATCGGCTGTATTTCAGCAGGTCAATAGTTGTGTGTGTGTGTGTTAATTAGGAGTGGTTACATATTGAGAGTTCAACTGAACCGATGTTTTCTGGAAACAGCCTGGAGCCAGACAGAGGAAAGGAGAAAGTTGAGAAGCTGCGCGGCAGTCAGCACACAAACACTTCCAACTGAAATGAGAGCTGTTGAGCATGATAGAGAATGAATGGCTTTAAAAGCCAAGGAAAAAGTTTTACTTGCAATAACTCTTGATTTTGTGAGGGAGTCCTCGGGCTGTGTGATGGGCAGGGTGGAAGAAGACTTTTTGTACTGTTTGCGGTTTGTTTAGAAATAATGTGTAAATTGTGTAAAGCTTGTAAGTTCTGACTGATTCTCAAAACAGTGCTGTGACAGACTCATGAGGTTTGACCCCCCCCACTATGTAGTTTGTTAGTTATGGATGTAGGAGAAGTAACTTTGCAAATCTATAAAATAACGTATGTTATTGAGTAGCTCGGTAGCATCTACTGCTTCCACATTGTTGTTGAGGAATTTAGTATTTGATAATTTATCGTAATTAGTATACTTGATTTTTTTGCCAGATAAATATTGCTCTGATTTAATGTATTTGATAATTATACAATTTAAAATGTTGCCCACCTAACTAAGTGTGGTTAGCCAATTTTTTGGGGGTAATTGAAGTGTAGTTATTTCGAAACGGGTGGCTTAATGATGTTTTACTGTTAGTGTTACAGTAGTTTTACAGTAGTACAGTAGTAGGTTGCTTTACCAGTGTAGCAATCTAAACCAGCCCAGCATGACAACATTGGTTTGTTTTGTTCGGTCGGTGGAGGGAGTGTTTTGGAAACTTGCTGAAAACACAGTTTTTACAATTCTGTTTGTTGATGCTAGTGGAATTAAAATAACACACAGTGGCTTTATCAACAAATATTAAATTATTTATAAAGTTTAATAAAGTTTATCAACTTGTAGTTAGTTGAAACTACAGATTAAAAGTAGCCTCCACAACACTTATGTGTGTGTATATATGTATATGTTTAGTTAGTGTTTATAAGACATTTACTGTTTAGTTGTCTTGGAAACTGGGACATGATTTTGATGCAGGCTAAATGGAAGACACCATTATGAGTTAATTATATCAAATGACTTGATTTCAACATGACGTGAGCTCATGAAGGTTGTATGTTATGCTCTGTGACATATCTGGGATCTGTCAGGCCTGCTTTGACAGACATGTTGAGACCTTTCGTTCCACGGTTTCGTCCTGCTGACCCAACAGGTCCTTTGAGCTCAGACCGAGCCCCCGAGCTGGACATGAACATTGAAATGTACCATATCCTTCCCAGAAGCCATTTATTCTGATGCACATGGTCTCTGTGAGGTCACGTGACGTGATGTCACCTTCCTTGTTTTTCTGTCACCATCTCTGTTCATACATCTCTCAAGTCCATCTTTTTTTCTGAAATCTCTTTGTCTTCCAGGGTATGGCAGGTTAATTAACCTCCCTAATTAACATTATTGCTTGGTTACAAACCTTATTTAAACATTTTCTGAAATGTTTTTAAAATGTTCCATTAGCAATTTAAGAATAATGTTTTTGATATATATGACATATAACATTATTAACAAAAAACGTTCAGTAAATACTACTACTATAAGAAGTTTTTAAGAAGTTTTTGAGAACTTTTAGAGACTGCTAGCCAATGTTCTGAGACTGTTATGTTACCTGAGGAGTCACCTAGGCAACCCAGAGACTCATCTACAGTCTGTCATCCCATGGCAAAGACCTCTAGTTTCTGTCTCTGGGTTTGTGACTCTATTTCAGGAAAGAGGATCGAACAGCCCTGTTTCATTATATTGATCTATTAGATGTCACACATCCACTGAACAACAAAGGACGTGCTATAAATTTTTTGTCCCACTGACCAAGTTGTTTCTCTGATAGACTCACACGCGGCACTGCCGGACGTTTATGCTAATGCAGTCAGACCCCGTGAAAACCGCAGGCTGTTC
>JAZGTK010008370.1:8293-18357 GCA_036877625.1 Ambastaia sidthimunki
CAGCCACATCAAACAGCTCTCTTACAGGTCTGGACAATCATGATGGAGGTGTTTGTAAGAGTAAATCAATGAAGCTGATTCTGAGAGTTGGACAGAGTGAGTACCACCCACACCCTCGTTCTCCATCTCCATACCTGATGAAGATCTTTCCTGCCATAACAGTCAAACCGTGCACTGCTCCAGCAGAGGATGTCCATGCTTGTGTGTCTCAGCATGTAATTGAAATGTCATGTGAGCTTGTTTCCTGTGGCTATGCCAGCTGTCCCTCTTCTCTGGGCTTGTGGGTAAACAGTTGAACAGTTGAAGCTTTAAGCCAATTCATTAAATTCTCTCTCAAAGCCTGGGGTGTTAAAACCCAAAAGCCAAAAAAGATGGAAGGGTGGGCTGATATCCCAGCTAACAATTTTAGGTTGAAAGAATGTTTTCCTAAAATTTCCATTAAGTAGCAAAAACGTTAAAAATGTTGTTTTTAATGTTCTAGAAACGTTATTTCACTGAACCCACTGTTTTGTATTTATTTGTTTGTAGATCCTACAGATTCAGCGAAACAGCCCACAAGATTTCCCCCGAAATCCCCCGAGAATGAGGAACAAAGTACTTCCAACAAAGAAAATGATGTCATCAGCAAAACTGGTGTGTGTTCAGATCACGTTTTGATCAATTTCAAACAGTTTTGAGTGTTTATTTTAGTGTAAACTGAGGGGTCTCTCAATGATCTTATATTCACTTTTACTTAGAAATACAGCTTATAAATGAGCACTCTTTACATTTTGCTTTAAATATCTTTGTAATAGAATCTCTCTCTCTCTGTTCTGCAGACTCTGTACAGAACGGTGAGGCTGGAGGTAAGGGTGGTGAGTCTGTGGGCTTGGCTGGATCTGAGGTGGCTCTGTTTGCTGGCGTGGCATCCGGTGCCGTTATCTTCATCATCATCATCATCATCGCTGTGGTCATGCTCCTGAATCGACGGCAGCAGAAGAACTCTGCTCAGTGCTCGGGTCAGTTAGCGCTAAACCCGCTTCCTAAACGCAGCAGCAGCGCGGCCAGCGGAGGGAGTAACAATAACGGCTCAGAGCCCAGTGACATCATCTTCCCGCTGCGGACCTCGGGAAGCATGTACTGCCCGCACTACGAGAAGGTCAGCGGCGACTACGGCCACCCCGTCTACATCGTCCAGGAAATGCCACCACAAAATCCTGCAAATATTTACTACAAAGTTTGACGTGACCTCAAAAACAATCGAAGGACACAAAATGTTACGGCATCGAGAGAGACGCCGACCGCTTCCGCTTCAAAAGATGGACGTCTTTACTGCGACGTCACTGGGATCAGTCGCAGCAGATTAGCTGAAGGCTATAAGGGTTGAAACGTAAGTCTAGTTCAGAAGAACTTGTTCTGGATTAAACGTGGGTACACATAGAAGTTTGTTTATTTGTTAAACTTTAACGTGGATACTAGAATCTCGAATGACTTTCTAAAACTAGAACGATTGCACAGGTGAACAAGTTCATACAAAAAGAAAAATCTACAGGCAGTATGTGAGGAGCGAAGCCCCATTATTATGATGAAATTACGAATATTCACGTCTGTTTTTAATTTATTGTTTTTGTTCTTATGTTCTCATCTCCGAGGTCAGTTGAAAATTGAACTTGACAGGAAGTCACCTTGGTTCCGTACCTTGAAAACATTGAAAATGAGACCATCTGCATTCTACAGCTCGCTGGATGTGTATTACATATCAGATCACAGACTTTCAGCCCTTACGCAGTTTCAAGCAAGTGTAAATGTGCACAGCTTTGCCAGTGTGGTCCTCAAAAAGCATGTGGTTCTGTTTTAGCTTATGACTTTTATTCACAATAACAAACAAACAAAACTAAAGAACAAAATGAAGAAAGACACTTTGTTGACCTGTTAATGTAAATACAATAACCCAGACCTTTAAATTATGTTTTAAGTTATGGTTTGTATTATTAGGAATATTGATTGCCCATTTCCCTACAGTATGAACACGCTCTCATTAATAAACACAAGTACATCACCAGCCCAGAACCTCATATTGCAGTTCATTATAAACACATGACCACAAGCTCATTTTTATAAAATCTTGCAGTTGTTAGATTTGTTTGTTGATTCTAGCTGATAATGTTTTGAGGGAATTTCACATTCCAGATGGCTGACAAGGTTCAATGAATCGATTCACTGCAGTCGCTTGTGATGCCCTTTTTTTGGGGGAATGAACTTATGAATGGAAAATACACAAAGTTGTTTTCTATTGTTCAAATAAACTGTGGCCTCTCAGTTCAACTCATATCACAGATGTGGCTTGACTCAATTTGTAACTTTTCAAATATCATCAGTGTCACAGAATTGTTGTTGCAGAATGGTTTGTGATCAGGACTGTGACTGATGAATCAAACACACATGCAACAAAAACAGTTTGATAGATTTATTAAACGAACCCGTGAAGACTGAAGTCAATTTGAATTGAAGTCAGAAAGACACCATCAGATTCAGTTCAGGATCTATTCAAATGCTGAACACTGGTAAAGTTACCTCAGCTAACAAGTTTAGGTTGTGAGAATGTTTCTTCAATGTTTCCATTAAGTAACAAAAACATTAAAAATGTTATTTTGAAAGTTCTAGGAACGTTCAAAACGTCCAGTTTTTAGACGTTGTATTAACGTTAGTGCTTGGTTAGATCGTTATTTAAACTTTTTTTTACACTACCAACGTAAGAATAATGTTTTGATATGATATATAAGGTTACAAAAGTTACTGCGAGAACGTTTTTGATAACTAACGTTCTATAAATGTTTCATGTTAGCTGGGAATTTGTGCCGTTGTTTCCTTAAGAAACATTTTTACCTGATTGAACTCGTAAAATATATTTTATTACTGTTGCAGTTGAGTTGATTTGCTCTTATTTGAGACTATTTTGAACTAAAACCAGTTAACTTTGATTTTACCACGCAAAGCACATTTTTGAGGCTACCTGACAAAACATAACTGTGATCGTTCATGGAAGCTGAAATCAGATTGTCCGTCACCGGGTCTTTTTAATTCCCCCCGGACACACAGGAAGTGCATACCTCTCGCTTTAGTGTCCGAATGACGCATTGGGTCACAGAGACACTCAGACCTCTCCCACAGTTTAATGTGATCCCTTTCCAAAAAACTCCTCTCACCTCATGACCCCAAACACACTTTACTGTCTCACACACCTCTGACTAAACTCGTGTGCTCTGTACTGCGTTTGCTCTTTTCCCAAAGACATACAGACTCAGATAAAGACCTCTAACCTTCCACAGCACATTATCTGTGGCTGTTTTTTCCATCTTGTGTTACAAACAGTATTCCACCCTGAATGCTAAGCGTGGCTAGTGGAGAACAGGAAACAGTGTGTTTGTGTTATGGAGAAACAGAACAATGGGGTTATAAATCTACAAGTCAAGCCAACTGCCAGTCACTCACAGCCAGCAGAAACATTTCTGTCAATACAGGAACGATGGCCACTTTTATAAAAGCTGCATCCTGCAATTTTTTCATTTCTGGCCTTTTGTTTTTTATAAAAGTATGATGAAGAACTCTAAAGCTTTATCTAAATGATCTAAAATGGTTGTTTTGTCTGACTGCATGTCTGACTGCATGTCTGACTGCATCTGCCTGTCATGATAAATCTACAAATCTGAGCTAATCCTCTGCAGTTTAACAAAACACTTATGCGTCATTTTCAGTTTTTAAATGTCTTTTTTTGTGTTCATTTGTTTCCTCAAATTGTATTAAGTGCCATTTAAATGCTGGTATCGGTTGAGCACTAATCTGCTGTAATGTGTCTTGACTGCAGTCTGAAAAAACACGAGGAAATTGAAACTAGCAGTTTGAGTAGATGCAGGATGCCGCACGCATTTTAATTACTTCACTGCTTCACCAAAGCGTGGAAAACTTGTGAAGAGAATTTACTTTCACGCTCTTTAGCTAGGAAACGCTCACAATGACTTTCAGTTACATCACCCACGACTCACAATGCTTCATCACATCAGCGAGAACAGTTGAAGTCACATATACGGAAGAGCGAGTACATCTGGACCAGAAATGACAAAACAGCTTCTCCCCCTGCTGCTCCGAACCATTTACAGCCGCTTCAGAATTTAGGACCTATTGCTCACAGACCACAATGTCTCGCACCATGTTTTGGAGAAGAGGGGGACTGTGTGCCTTTTGCGAAAGGCTGTGACTCAAAACTCACAGGAAATAGGAAACTTTTTGGGAAAATCAAGATATCATGTGGCAGGCACATTTCCTCCTCAGCAGAGCCTGCAGGCAGAAATAAAGGGGCAGTGAGGATAACTGGGGGTGGTGGTGCATGTGTGGGGTGTGGAGAGGGGGTGGGAGACACATCTGTCATGCAGGGTGGGAAAAAAGGGAGGGTTAGGCTAGAGAGTGTTTTTATTCTGAGGAAAGCCATAGATCATTTCTGACCTGTCACAGTAGGGCTGTCTGAATATTTTACTGTACACAGGTTTGAATTCCTGTAACCACATGAGGTCACACAACCTGTATTAGTCTAAGACCTCAAAGACCATAAATTAGCCCAACATGCCCGATCTACAGACCGGAGCAGAAATAAAAGATAACTTCAGTATTATTTGTGCTGAATTGGTGTACAGCGATGTTTCATGCAACAAAAATGTCAGCGGCTCACTATTTGTGTTAGAAGATAGATGAAGGCCTTTTTAAAGCTTTTATACTTGTTCTATTTTCATAAAACTCTATTCAGTGCTTCAGTTAGACATTTTGCTGGTGCAATTTGATAGGAATTTAGAAATGTAAAAAACATGCGTTTGATATATAAAGAGACATGCAAAGATACAATATTCAGAAAAAACACTGGAAGCAATGTCACAAATAAATACGAAATAAGAACAAAAAAAGCAGGAAAAAAACAAATCCGTCAGACCTGCAGACAAAGAGCCTGCGGAGAAAGCCTTCAAAGTTACTCAGAGCGTCTCTCATGGCCATATATCAGCCTCCTCGCGTTCAGATGACAGGGAAAGTGGAGGAAAGATTAAGGGCTTGTGCACAGAGGAATGTTAAGTGTGCTTGCAGCATGTGTGTTCAGTATAGACTGGTGAACGTTCAAGGCCAAATGGTTTGGAAACAATTAAAGTAATGGAGAAAGCTCGGAACGCCCCCCAGCACCCGAGCAGATGACTAACAATCCCACCAAGCCCCCGTGTCACCTCAGACGATCACTCCTTGTCTCGTTTCTCAGCCACGTTCTCATACCTGACGCGAGTTTGCCCACCGCGACACGTGGAATGATAATAAAGTGCTTGAAAACATTTTAAACACCACCGTTCAAAAAACATTCTCTAAAAGCTCTCTCAAAGTTATCAATGAAGGCTCTTGCAGTGACATTAAAATAACTTTTTTATGTTTTATATATATATATATATATATATATCATAAAATATCTCAAAAAAGGTAATTTTAAAGTTGTTAGTGGAATGTTTTAAAAACACTACAGAATTTAAAAAATGTTTTGCTGGCACATCTAACTAATAAATTCAAGGTCAAAACTAGTTTGTCTTTAAAGGATCTTGTGTGTTGTGAAAATAAGCTGCAATGTGCTGCGCTTCAGAAACTATTTCTGCTTTTGTTCCGTCTCACAGGACCGTTTGCTGATGGCCAGATGTGCGGCTGTCTGTCGTTTGCGTGGCACTACAGAGACTTTGGCCCTGGGGTGTGGAGTTCCCCTTCTTCTGCTCACACTTCTCTGTCTGGGGCCTTTTTTACATTTTAAGTATCTGCCGCTCTCATTCACAGACTCTGTAATTTAGTCTTTGTGAAACAGTCAAAGCACCTTAATTCAAAACGTGACTCAATGAAAGTGATTTTAAAGAGATGTAGACCTCAGTCGAAGGGAACAATTAAAAGAGTTCAGCCCCTTGACCCCTGACCCCTGACCTGCCAGAGCCTCAGACAACACCCAATGAAATGCCATCTGATTGCATTTAGTTACAGACATTATAAACAGAAAGAAAAGAACAAGTGATGTGAGCGAATGAATTTCTAATCAGATCGCCATGGAAACCATCTAACATTTATTCAATGTAAAGAATCTGTCTGTCTAGTATGAGAAACCTAGATGACATTAAGACCAAACCTCAGCGGAGAGACTTGATTTGTGAAGAAGTGTGAAATGTTTCCAGGGAGAGCCAAACACGCTGAGAGCTCACGGCAAACAGCCTGCCTGCCACCTCCTGCCTCTGCTCGGACAGCTGCTCCGTCTGCAGTCACTCGCTCTGAAAACCTGCCAGTAGCAGATTTCACACTCTCATTGAAGCAGCTCTGATTGTTACTGCGTGAACTACAAAAGAACAAACACCTCTGAACATTTGCTTTACAGCAGCGCAAACCTTTTGTTTGTCACTTTTTAATTGAATTAAAGAGACAGCTGGGTGATGTTTGATGATGAAAGTTTGCATATGCAGGAATGGACATAGAATCCGTTATACCAACATCTGTTGTGAATAATCATTGTGTGTTTTTTCAGCGAGTGTTTTACCAGTTTCCACACAGACAGAGACACTTGATGTTTCAGTGTTGTGACAGGTAGAGAGGAAAGCATGCAGCTCGTGTCCCGTTACACACAGTACATCATTTCTGAGGAAAGACTTTATTGTCTCTGTTCTGTGTGCCTTTGTTCCAGCCAATAGAGTTAAATGTCACATCCAATATTCTGTGAGCAAAATGTCACAATATAAATTTAGATTTGTCAGAACAATGAGTAAAATGAGTCTTCCGTTTTGGATAAATCACAAGCAATTACAGAATTCCGAGCGGATGCGGGAATAAGTCAGTGGTGAGGAACTGTAACAGCAATAAGGATCAATAAAAGCCATAACTGATCATCAGTGAAGAACTGAAAACAAAAGTGGGTGAAATCTGCGCTGTGCTTGTGTTTGATTCAGATCATGAAGTTCACAAGCATTCAGGGACTTTTGATTCTGATGGCTTTCTACTGCCGTGCAACGGGTCCCATCCTGAACATCTGGCTGACATTGACTCCAGACGAGCTCAAATGGCTTCCACTGTGTTTTTCACACGCTCATGAATTCTCTCATCTCGGTGTCTTAGATTTCTGATTGAGTTCTGATGGGAACCTCCCGCTCCTCATCACCAGACATTCTTCACCAGAGAAAAGCTTTTAATCACGTTCTCTTCAATCTTGCGGAACTGACACGAGCAATTCAGGAAGATACACGAACAAAACGCCAGCGGGATTTTAGACGTTTCTGCAGGAACGACAGAATAGACAAACGCGACACACTTTATACCAACAACCTCCCCATCCTCCTCTTTCCTCCAGCAAATGTGCGATTTGACACAAAAGTGACACTCCGGTGAGCTTCAGGCCATATGGACGCCCTGTTGTAACACGCATGCAATTAATCCTGAATTAGTTCCCCCAATCTGCCACACGCTGCAGTCTGACGAAGTCTCTGTGCTCCCTGTGAAGCTCGAACGCGTTAACGCTACAGTAAACACACGCCTTCCTGGAAACATCCCAGCATCCGTTCCATATTTACTTCTGATCATTCCAGCTCCTACCATCTTTAGAGAGGAGTAATGTCAACACATGACACAATCCAGCAGGTGAGACTGCATGTGGATGGATTGTGAGGTTTCAGCAGAATATGCATCTAGATGTCTGAAGGACAGTCTGCACTCTTTAAAAATTATATAAAAAAAAATGAATAAGACAATAGACTAATAACACTTCATTAAACGATCAGAACTGATTGTTACAATGACTAAAGAAAAAGGAAATCAAATAAATAGAGCATTAAATCACTTTTTCAGAATTTATTATTCTACAATCCTGCAAATGAGCAACAAATTACTACCGGCCATCATGAAATTCCTCTTTTCTTTAAGTTTCTTCCAAGCTCAGACATTTACAGCCGCAGTTTTTCCCAGCCTAGCCGCAGCCACCACTGTTTAAAATCTAAAGCTTCTGTTTGTTTTGAGAAAACACTACTGCTGTGTCCAAAAACATCATGAGTCACAGACACCACAACTCCACACACACACTCTACACACACACACACACACTCTACACACACACACACACACACACACACACACTCTACACACACACACACACACACACACTCACAAACACACTTACACACACTCACACACACACACACACAGTCTACACACACACACACACACACACTCTACACACACACACACTCACTCGCTTACGTCATTGAGCTAAAGTGATTATTTATCTAATGAGTTCTCATTTTCACCGCTATATTAAACAAATTAAAGCCTTAACATACATTTAGGAACCATATTATTTAAATAATGAATATGCAAACTGTGGATGATGGAGTGGATTGTAGGTCTGGAGGTCAGTTACTAAACTTTACAAGAACTGTTGCATCAAGGCAGCAATACACTCCTAAAAAAAAGCCAACAAAAGGTTAATTACAGTGATGCAATAGAAGAACCATTTCTGGTTCCACAAAGAACCTTTAAGTCAAAAACATTTATTTCTTACCCTTATATAGTCTGAAAAAAAAAATTTATTACAAAGAACTTTTTGTGATACAGAAATGAAAGGTTCTATGGATGTTAAAGGTTCTTTATGGAACCATACAGCCAAAAATGGTTCTTCTATTGGCACTTCTTCTATTTGGGGAACTGGATATTGTTCTCTTAATTGCATTGCAGAAAAGAAACTCATTTATTTTTAAGATTGTGTGCAGAAGGCAGTTCTGATGGTTGCCCATCACTGCTGCAGGAATGAAGAGATGTGACACTTCTGTTTCTTCAGCTTGTGCCTCAGAGCGTGAATCTGATCATGTGTTCTGATGTGAGCGCTGATCCTCACGACCATTTAACTGCAGAGCCCATCGCTAATCCTACACACCTGAAGCAGCTAATCCCAATCCCAGGATTCCAGCACCATTACAGGCAGCAGTGTTTGCGTCTGGAATTTCTTCAGGAAGAAAGTGCACATCTCTTTCAGCTGATGGTAAAGCACACAGTGAGGTGAAGCTAAATGTTTTGTTTTATATGATATTGTCATTTCTTTGTATTTTAAATATGTACTATGGTGATGTCATGTTTGGAAATGATACCATAGTATTTCTTTCTTTCACAGGTTCTGATCATCCAGATCTGCGGTGTTTCCCTCCATCTGGGTCAGTGGGGTCAGTGGGGTCAGTGAGGGCAGAGGTCGACTGAGCGTAGGGTCCGTGCATCAGTGTTGCACAGGTAAATGCGTCTTATGTTAGGTTTGCCTGAGGCTGCAAGCATGCAGATGCTAAGCTAAGAGTGTCTCTAGTTAGCAGCTGCTTTATAAGGTACATCGCAAACACCTTTTTTAGGTTGTTAGAATGTTTTTGTAATGTTTCCATTAACTTACCACATTTTTTTGTCAATTTTTTTTGTTATGTTAACATTATTGCTTGGTTTTAAGAACGTTATTTAAATTTTTAATTTTGTGATTTGTAAAAACATTAACTACATTCTACTAACGTTACTACAAGAACATATTGATACCATCAAGAGATCTTTTGGAGAACATCAGGCAACATTCTGGAAACGTTCCGTGTTAGCCAGGTTTTCTCATGCTCTGTGCAATACCCCTTTCCACTTGTGTGGCAGTTGTACACACTGAGCTCTGTGTGTGAATGTATTTGCAGGCCTGTCGTGCAGAGACAGTTTCATAGCCCAGAAGGTTCCAATTGAATCACACAGAATGTATATTTTGTATGGGGAACATTTTCAACACGTCAGAGAAAAATGGCTGGTGTATATCTGTAAAGATATATAATTATAAGTCAGAAAAATTGTTTCGGACTGTTCCGTTGACTAAAAGGGGTTAAGAAAACATTTCACTGTCAGGAGTGCGTTCAAACGTCCGGGGAGTGAGTGTGTGTTTTCTCTGCTACACTGTGACTAGCCATTCAGCGTTCACCTCAGCGGCTATAAATCACAGTGTGATTGTTTGTCTCTCTTTCTGATGGTTTATTTCAACACCG
>JAZGTK010008371.1:0-18353 GCA_036877625.1 Ambastaia sidthimunki
GTGTAATGATTTCAGTGTTAAAATACTTTCTCTAATTTCAGTTTAATGTACAAAGACAGTGATATGCAATATAATGAACTGGGCTGACAGTGTGTTGAAAAGGGTTCTGAATATCAGCAGACATATCATAGAGAATTGGAGGTTGGGAAAAGAAATTAGCCTCTGTAACAAACTAGCAACACTCTAGCAACTGTAATCTAGGCCTAGAGCATGTCTCTATAATAGAGTTATTTGGTAATAGTTGTTTTGGTGGAGCACAAATAACACACTGCCTCTTAAATATCGCTGTTTTGCAGTCTTTGTGTGTATTTCTGTATGTTATATAATTCCAGAACTCTGTTTTGTGTGCTAGAACTTGGCGAGAGAATGGAAGCTTCTGGGGCACAGAGAACTCACAGTTCTGCAGAGAGAGATGATAGCCTGGAAGGGAGGGTAAGACACTCTCTCTATCTCTTTCTCTCTCTCTCTTTCCAACACACACACTCACACATCTCACAGAAGACACTTAAGACACAAAGAGCCAGATACACAGATAAAAGGTGAAAGTCAATTGAAATAAAATACTTAACGTTTAATGAGCATCTGCATAAATTGGCTGGCAGGTTCATATGGTTACACAGTACACAGTGTTTCTGTTGTGTGAATAGCTAAAGTAGTTTTATTTTTAGTTATCCTTTATTTAAAGTTAGTTTAGTCTAGCACATTTAGTGTTCTTAAAAGACTCTAAGCATGAGCCTTTCCTCTGACAGGTCTCACTGTCCCACAAGGCTGTGAGGATTTATGTAAAAATGATATTTGTTAGTGTAACCTAATGTAGGTTGATTCAGTTAATTCATATTTTTTATTTACTTAAGTGATTAGTAATAATGAGCAATCTAATCAGTTTAGATTGTATTCTCAGCCAGAATATAATACTGTATCTGTAGCAATTCATACTGTATCTAACAACAAAATGTGCAATTTGTAACAGCAATTTATAGAAATTGTATTAAGTACTTGCAGGGAAACAAAAATTCAAAGAATCAGCAAATAATAGGCAGAAAACAGCTTTTGTTGCTCAGAACAGAGTTTTCTTGTGTATATATCTCTCTCTCTCTCTCTCTCTCTCTCTCTCTCTCTCTCTCTTTCTCTGTGTCTCTCTCTCCATCCCCCTTAGCCACAATTCTCCAGAGTGTCTGGTGCCCCAGAGGCCACACTCAGGTACCAGCAGCCCCAGCAGGGGCCTGATAATGAAGGTAAATGCACCTAACCATTAATACCTAATTAGGGCTCAATTTCAGGACTAATGAATTAGGCTTAAGGGCTGAGAGACACAATTGGGAAGAATTCCCAAAATAATTAATACTGTGTTTACACCAACATTCCCCAGAAATATCTGTATCAACACAACCTGAAAAACATCTGTTTAACTATTTGTTATATTATGAAATAAACACTGTCATGTAAATGATGAACGATAAAGCATCTTAATATCTGATGTTTGTACAGTTTCCAGCTCTTCAGTGAGTCGAGAGGAGAAATCCAGCAAAAAACTGCTAGACTTAGGGTAAGCAAACAGGTCTTATTTAATGTAGGATATTTATAGCTCTTAACTGTTGTATGAAAGTACAGAAATATTGTATTCTGCTCTTTGGCACTAAATGTTGATGTACAATTAAATTTAATAGAAGAAACAATGTCCATTTTTACTTGTGAAAAAGCTGGAAATATTAACATATTTCTGTTAATAGATCTGATTTGTTATCTCAGGTCTTCACTGAGAAAAAATAAAGGGAAAGAGCAGGAATCGAAAGGGTCTCCTAGCAAAAGGTACACAGATCACCACACACATAATTTACACAGAAATACCAGAACTATTAGAACTCCATAGACTTTGTCATAGCAATGCATGAAGGCATTGTAGCTTATAAATTGTACTGTATGTGGACAGCTGAACCTTAAAGTTGAGGTTTTTTACACTGCAAAACACACACACATTTTGCATTTGAATGAATCCTCACTGATTCACTGTCTGTTTAATCGATTATTTAGGCTAATCGCTCAGCAGATGAAAGGCTAAATATAGTTTAATTTCCTTTATGATCTAGATTTTTTGGGAGATATTTCAACCTTACATAACATACAGTTTTTTGAAGCTTTTACCCTATATTGTAATGCTTTTTCATACTTTAAGACAACACTTTACATGTATGTCCAACATATATAATATACAGCTATGGCTGAATCTTAAGACTGATATAAGAGCAGCTCCAGTCCTGTAAGTGTGATCCGTTTCAGCTCTTACGGGCTCCTGTACCGTACAGCAGTGGTTCATTGTGTATGCTTCAGTTACCAATTCCTTATCTTTAGCTCCACAGGACCTTCAGCAGAGAACAGCCCTGACAAGAGCAGGAGGAAGGTGAGAAGAGCCGCTCTCACGCACTCATGGTTATTTGCTGATATACGATGAAAGAGAAATTGCAGTTTCTGCTAATCTTTCTCTGGTGTGTTACGTTTCCATTGAACAGAAATCTCTGTCATGGCCGCGCTTCTTCTCCTATTCACATTACTTGGTACTGTATCGTCCTGTTTGTGCGGATCAAGTAAATTAAACATTGTATTCATATAAGTTTTGCTTTTTAATCATTTCATTGAATCAAAATTGCTGCACAGTTATCGAAAGGATTCAAGCAGCTGTGCTGTTTTTATCCTGAATTAGGAAGATAATTTATCTGCATGTCATCTGATTGTCAAACTTTCCTTTTGATGTTTCCTAAAGTCATACAAACAATTATGTGTTGTTAAACGTGACCTTGTTCAGATTAGCTCGTAAACACTCCTCCTGGAATTAATGACATCTTGTATTAAACATTTGTGTAAATGAACGAAGGTCATAAGGAAAACTATGGGCCTCTACCCACAGCCTGTGTATCATAATTGCTTTAAGTGCACTGTATCCCCTCTGTGCCAAAACCATGACAAGTATTATTGTGAATATTTTCACATTCAGTTCAGAATCTGTCTCACAGGCTGGTTTAAAAACAGGCTGGTAAACATGTCCATCTCAGCTGTGTGGATAGTTTCTACAGAGACACTGTTTCTGTTACTAAAAAAATCTGTAAATTAAAGTTTGACATATTAAATCTGAGTTCTGAAGCAATTTTTTAGAGAAAAGCCCACAGAATGAGACTGACCAATAAGATGAAGGGCATCTGTGAGCAAATAAAGCTGACAGATACTATGTCAAATTGAATTTGGTTTTTGACCCTGTGACCTTGTGTTCAAAACAGAACATCTGACCAGAAGTTGATTATTTAAATGCCTTATGTTAGCTGATTACACATCATGTTGAAAGATGTAGCATTTATTTAAAAGTGCTAATTAAATTGAATGACAAGTTATCACCATAATCATTTATAATCATAATCCTTTCTCTGCCCCATCAAATCAATTTTTAAAGACCTAATTGATTTACCCGTCAATCATCAATAATTACACTGACAATGCATTGCTTGTCATAATCAATAAAACAATCAAAATCGAAGATTAAATAATTATCTCACAAGCAAGAGAGAAACAATTTATGCAAATCAAAATGAGGCACAGCTACATCTGTCACTCAGTTAACCAGATAGCACGTGTTAACTAATATCTGCATCTCTGTCTCTGTCTCTGAACACTTTTAGGGTCCCGGAATAAACAAAGACCTTAGCTTTAGCAGTGCAAGCTCACCGGAGATCAACAGTGCTCTGCCTGAGGTGAAGATATCTGATCGACAAATACTAACACTCTCTTCAGATGAGGTGATGTTTGTAGAGTGTTACGGGTTCAACACGTTAAAATTCAGCAACAGTGTATGTGGCATAGCAAACAGTAAAAAGTAGAGAGAACAGTAGGGTTACAGTAAGGCAACAGCAGGTAAACTCTGCAGAGTTTACAAGTCAGAATGTGAAGCTTGTTGGTCAAAGCACTTACATGAATTATTTAGTAAAGTATTATAGATAATTTGAGCTGTGAAGTTGTCTAAATGATCTATTTTAAGATGAGAGTACTAGATGGATGAACATGCAACTAGGAATGCATTAGCGATGTCATTCCTGTGGCTGCATTCCCGTGGCTACATGTAAACAATACTTTACAGTTACATCACATCCATTTCATTGTGTGTTCAATATCATTGTGTGTTTTGTGTTCCTGTATTAATAAGCATTAGTCAAAAAAGTAATAGTCTTATCCAGCACATATATTTTAAGTCTTGTGGCTAAACCTTTAAATGTTATTCACTACACAACTTACTGCATGTTGACTGACTGCGAGTGTTTCTCTCGTCCCCTATGCTGCGTTTGTTAGAGTGTGGATATGAATGAAGATGAGGTGAGCTTGTGTCCCAGCATGACTCCTAATTTTTCCGCGAAATACATTAAGTCTAGCTGAATTTTTCTTGCATGTCCTTGGTGATTCAAGTAATACATTACTTCAGGCATACATTTATCTTTAGCTGAATTCCATTCTAAAAATATTAACTATGGTTTCTAGAAAAGTTTGCAAAATTAATTTAAGGCAGTTATTATAAAATATTAATCAAAGTTAGATAACAGTGTGACTTGGGCAGTCAGGGCCATAATTCTGTGCGTGTGTGTGTGTGTGTGTGTCAGATCCCGGATCAGGGTCAGCCTGTCAAACAGTACCAGTGGCAGAACCGCAGTGTGACAGAGTGGACATGTCAACAGGTGTCCTGCTGGCTCATGGGTCTGAACCTGGAACAGTATGTCTCTCTGTTCAACGCCAAGAATGTAGATGGAGAACATCTACTAAAGCTGGACAGCACATCACTAAAGGTGAGAAACCACTGACCTTAGAAAAGGATTTAGAACATTTTCACCAATTAAAAATATGATTTGAGCTGTTGTTAGGATTAGTAGTGTAAATATAAATGTATATAAACCTAAACCTACTATAAATCCTATAATATTTCTTAGCTATGAAGAAGTGCTTAAATGTGTACAGTTGTACACATTGTACAACATTGGAATGGATAACAGATATATATGCACTAAATCTAGCAGCTACAGAGAATATTACAGTCATCATGCTACGTTTTGCATTATTAAAATATAGTATCCACCTTTGTAGTGTATGTAACATTTAAGTACAATTTAAATAAGCTACAAACCATTTATATTAGATTCTTTCATAATTTTTATTAGTCTGATATTAGCAAAGTCTTTTCACAGTCTTGCCTTCAGGCAACATACCTAAACAGGAACTACCACCACCCCAACATTTGTTATTAATAAGATACAGTTATGCATTTAAATACAATCAAGATTTTTAATTTCTGATTTTTTAATAATGATTGCTTTCATATAGCATGTAATAGAGGGTTAAATGGTGTTTTCCTCCAAAATGTCCAGCCACATCCTTGCAGATGCTTGAATAATTCATGCCCCGCTTGCACTGTGAAGAGACAGTCACCTTTGAGGGATTTGCATAGCTTTTAAAGGCCTGTCTGAACTGCATGTGTGTGTTGGCAGGCTCTGGGCGTGGAGTCCTCTCAGGATCGGGCTCTGATTAAGAAAAAGCTGAAAGATCTGAAGGTGCTGATGGAAAAAGCTCGCAGAAACAGAGAGAAAATAGAGAAACAACGTGAGAAACTGCGCAAGAAGGAACTGGAGCAGGTTCAAAAAGAGGTCTGGAAAAATAGCAAGTCCTCCAGACCAGGAGAGGGCGCCACTGAATGACAGCACTTCTTAACCATCACTACTGTTTTACCATGAGCAGCATTATAAGTAGCGATGAGGTAAACATTTTATGGATTCATCACAAAAGGGGCTTAATGCTATTGAGCTGCCACTGGACAAACAGAAACCAAAATGTCCAAATATGGATTTTATGGTATTTACCAAACATTATCATTTAAATTCAGGTTTTTTTCTTGTTTTTGCAGAATGATTACTACTTTTGTTTTAGGTCTGATTAATATCTATCTATTTATTTGCTTATGGAGAATATGTATATGTTGACCAAGAGCATATCAGCTTATAACCCATTACAGTTAATAACATTACAAGCACTTTTAGACGTTGAGACAATGTACATATGCAGGTAACGTGACTATGAATATGTCTAACGTGCCATTTTTCTATCAAAACCAAGGTGTGTAATTTGTCCAAGGGTTGGGAACGTTTTTATTACAATGGCTTTAAAGCACAGGTCGTAGCGGTGGACGGTGTTGTTGCCATGGTGACGATTAAGCGTTCATTCATCTCAAAGACTTAGAGTGCTGCTCGAAAGAACCACTACAGTCTGTTTCACTGGCATAAAGAAACCTTACTGTGAGAAGAAAGCCATTCCAGATCTGAGAGAACTGTACCGTGGACCTCAAAAATCCCTCTGTCCTTTGTGGATTTCACTGTATACTAGTGTTTGGATCTCCTTCAACAATGACCTGCCAGTATTCAAACTGAATACAACTGACGAGTGTTTTTCAATGTGTTTTCCTCCGAGCTTGAAACCTCTAATATTCCTTTCTTGATCTTTGGAAAACGGATCAAAGACCTACAGTACATGCACAGTGGCAACGTGATACAAAACACTTACAGGAGTCCATTGTTAAAGTCTGCTCCAAAGATACAAGCTGTGTACCCTAAAGACAAAGAGAAAGCAAGAAAAAAATACGGCTAGACCCTGTGCTGCTTTTAACTTACAGCTACCTGCTTTTACCCCCTACATTGCCCTGAGACAGATTCTCACTTAGACCCAAGTGCTGCCTTTTGAAGTGCTATATAGATTTTTCTGTTTTAGGTTTGAGGTTATAGTGTGGATGACACAGATTATTGTGTGTTTTTTCCGGCATTCAAATGTTTGTAGAGCAGATGACAAATGTGCACTTACAATGGACCTACAGTATCTGTATCTGCTGTTTTGCCTGTTGTTTAGTTTGTCATGCTAGAATTTATTCCTTTTGATCCTGTTGTTTTTGTCAGTTGGCAAAGAACTTTTCTCATTCACAAAGAAAGCAGAAACTTTTTGAAAGGTAAATAATTGGGCAAAGTGTTTTATAATGCAATTGAATGCATAGATAGCCAATAGCACCTCTATTGATTCATCCTGGGTTATATTTAAAAATGTATGCAACACATTTCCAATATGTACAAAAACACAGTAGCCTGCAGACACACTGTGTTCTCATTTGCTTCCACATTTTATATTCAGCTTTGATTAGTCATATTAATTCACATTCACTGCCCAGATTTAACTGTCAACATGTCCATATTTTTATCATTCCAACCTTCATGAAGAGCTAAAACCATGTAACACATGTTTTCCCATCTGCGATGATGCATATCATCCATGTTTACATCCGAATTCCTACGTGTTTCCATAGCAACATGAAGGCAGCTTTGGTAGTACTTGGGCCCTGTGCAGAGTACACTAGGCAGTGCCTGGTGACCCCTGTGCATTCTTAACACTCAAATGTGACTCCATGTAAGATTATAATTATTGTTGATTAGTTCTTCTGAATTATTTATCTTAATCATTTTACGTCTGTCATAGTATTATTTATTTTTTCCCAATCTAAAAAATGTTTGTAAATCACTTACTATTATTTATTTACCGAGCAAAAAATTTTGATTACCAAAAAAAGCTGTTCTAAATTGTATTACAAAGGTCCAGAGATGATATTTGGAGATTGTGTGTTTCTTTATTAATTTAAAATGTTCTTGTAAACAAATATATATGATCACAATTGCAAAGAAAAGCTTGTCTTAAAATTATATCTTTTCAACACTCTGCTATAAATCAGCTGAGAAATAGCCTGCTGTAGATCCAAATCTAACCTGCCTATCCATGTACAATACTGACTTTTGTAAGCTAAAGTTGAAGCAATAGCTTTTACGCCTGGCATTTTTTATAAATTCTTGTTTCAATCCCATGAGGAGACCATCGAGGGTCTGCCGGGCCTGTCTGTTTGAATGTGTTTATGTGCAGGGATAATCATCTATGGATTTGAGTACAGATTGTAATTCATGGACTATTTTGTTGCAGTAACGTTTTACTGATTTTTTTAGGGTGTTTAAGACCTGACGTATTAATCAAATCATTTCACCCTGTTGTTGGTACATGGCAGAATCAGTCAGGGTATAAAGAGGAATTGCACGCAAAGCCTGAGAACAGCGCATTAATCTGTATGTTTTGTTTCTTCATACCCGCATGAGGGACGTCAATGTGCCATTCCCCACTGTTTCCAAAATGACTAAATTCTATCCTTTATTTTTGTTCATAACAATTAAAAGCCTTGTGTACGTTTGTCATGTTGGACTGTAAATACACTTCAAATGACATAATTGGTCAGATAAATACAGCGAAAGATCATTCCAAATCTGTCTTGAGTTTGGTGTTGCTTGTGTTCTGTTATAGCAGTTATCCAAAGCTTAAATTAGCATTAAGATAATGGAAATTATCCATGGAAAACTACAGGCCTCTTAGGTTGTGCTATTACATTCAATATACTACAATTAAAGGTTGCGGAGGTGATATTTTTCAGAAATATTTTAATATGCTTGTTGAAAGTCTTTTCACATCCTGATAGCAATCACTGTAAAGTGTCTGAATATTGCTTTATAAAAATGTATCCTTTGGAAGGCATGGGAAAGGGTCATCCAATCATTGCATTCAGTTCAAAAGCTAGTTTGCTATTTCTAGCCTCTCAGAAATTGCCTACCCCACTTTTACTTTACCAAACCACAATGTGTACCATACACAAGATAGTAGTAGCCTATTGTTTTGGCAGATTGGCACCATGTAATCATTTATTTTATATTTTAAGAGAAAATTAAGTAGTTTTAATAGAATTAACTAGTTTTTCTTGTATTTCATGATCACCTGGTTTGACTTTGCAAAGTAATGATGGTAATGATGTACAATATAGGAACTCCTGCAAACAGCAAAGAAACTCGGGATGTTTCTGTAGTTTATAACAAGCTAATACTTAATACTAACAATAAAGGACACTGTGTTTAGCATGGTTATTTTTTACTGTTGAATGTCCTGACCGCTTTCACCTCAGTCTATAAATAGCTCGACTGAACACCGATTGTGTTTCACACTCCACACACTGCTGTCTGCTAGAATTCCCTATACTTTAGGGAATCACCTACTAAATACTTATGAAAAGACCGTTTTGCGCAGTTTTGTGTATATGTACAGTATGAACGGGCCTCGAGCAGTTCTCGGTTTACCGGAGGAAGATAACGATCGTTCATTGTCACGCAAGGAGGCAGCGGACAGATTGAAGACCCGGTTTCTGGAAGCGCTCAAGTGCAACAATGCGGCCGAGGTTGCAAAAATCCTTCGCACCACCAGCATTGACATAGACACCGTGTTTGACGTGGAGGACCGCAATATGATCCTTGCCTCATATAAGCAAGGTAACTGACATTGTCGTTTACTCACTGAAATGATTAAATATATTAAAATTGCATGGCTCCGTGGTGCAGTTAGTTATGTTGCCACAGGATGGAGCCAGACTACCAGCAATACACTAACCCACACTAACTTCAGTAATGCACATTGACTAGTCCTACAATGTGATACAACATCTAAAAACCTAAAAATATATATTAAAAACATATAAAAATATATATACATACGGATTGGAGCTTTAAACTACACAGTTCCCCATTTTATAGCATGCATTGACTGTGGAAGCCATATTTTTTAATATGGCTTTTTCCATATGTAATGTTTCACACCTCCATAAAAAGCATATTTCCTTAGACTCTAATTAATTTAATCAAAATTAATTTTTCCTCAAGGTTACTGGCTACCAAGTTATAAGTTGGAGTGTTCCTGGGCAATGGGCCTTCACGTGTGTATGATGTATAATGCACTGGACAGTGCCGTAGTCCTTCTGCAGAATGGGGCAGCAGTCAACAGGAAGCCCAATGGGAAGACCCCTCTACATGTGGCCTGTTCAGTGTCTAATACTGACTGTGTGGCACTTCTGCTGGAGTGGGGGGCACGGATCAATAGTATGTCTCTGAGTGGACATACCCCTTTACACTACTGTGTGACGCAAGAGTCTGTGGACTGTGCCAAACAGCTTATTCTCAAAGGTCTGTGATTTAAGGTCAAGTTGTTATTTTTTTGTTCCACTAAGCCATTACTGCAAAATGAAGCTGAAACACAATTTTTCTCCTGTATTCACATTATTCCCTGAAAACACACTTCACTTTAATGATCTGTACTGTTAACTTGTTACTGTACATCCAAGTGGCACGTATAGTATAGTTTCTGAATCTGTGTACACATAAAGTTGCGTCCTTTTAGTAGTGCATAGGGCGTTTTTGCCTTTATTTTAAAAGCACAGTAGCGACAGAAAGTGATAGGGAAAGACAATGGAGAAGAATCAGGAAAAGTTGTGTTTTTTTTTTTAACAAAGTTTACTTGTTCAAATTAGGACAACAATAGACAATTAGACAATTAGAACAATATGCAGTAAAATTGCATTCGTGAACATGGTGACATCATCCCATGTCAGATATCTGACCCACTGAATTCTCTCTGCAGGAGCAAACATCAACATGCCCAGCGAGGAGAATCAAGACACTCCTTTACACACAGCGGCCCGTTACGGTATACCTGAGCTGGTGTCTTTCTACACGGCCCACGGAGCTGACGTCAACGCGATCAATGCTCACATGGAGACGCCTCTGATCACCGCTACGTTCTGGGCTATGGACATTCGCGAGCGGATGTACAGTGCGGACCATCACCTTGTTTGCAGGATCCTGCTGGACCACAATGCCAACCTGCACATATACGAGGAAGACAGGAAGACCGCGCTTCACAAAGCTTGCTGGAACTGTGACCATGTGCTCATACAGATGTTGCTGCAGGCTGGCGCCAAACCTCATGTTATGGATGTTAATGGATGCGCCGCTATTCAGTATCTGCTGAAGGTAACGCAGATCAGGCCGTGGGCCGTTCCTGAACGCTGCTTCCAGCTGCTTCTGAACTATGGAGCGCCCAGAGTCTACCCGCCCCAATTCCATAAGGTATAATACTCACACAACCAGGAATCACTTATTATACACGTTAATCTATGTCAGATGGGTTTTTACAAGCTAGATATGTGTTATTTTCAAATCTGATCATGTGACCATTTTTATTTCTGTGCAAAATGCAGTTATTGAGATACTAATGTTGTTCTTATCACATCATGGTTTGAAGTAGGTGTTGCAGGCGTGTTATGACTACCCCAGAGCAGTGGAGGTGATGGTCAATTCTTACGAACATGTTAAACACACAAAAAAATGGAGGCTGGCCATTCCTGAACCTGTATATGAGGTCAGAAAGAAATGATTTCATACACTGCATGTATTGAAAGTGATATCTGCAAAAATAGCAAGATTGTCTTGCAAGCCTGGAATGTTCTTGCTCTACTAATTTGTGTGTCAATTAACGAAGAGTGTCTTTTTCACTGTTGTTTTTTCTGTATTTAGCGACACAAGGATTTCTATGACTCTTTGTTTGCCGTATGTACCAACAGTCCTCGCTCACTACAGCATCTGGCCAGATGTGCTATTCGTGCTGCTATGTCCGGTCACTGTGAACAGGGTGTCCAGCAACTAGTTCTTCCTCCATCAATGAAAAAATACTTGCTTCTGGAACCTGTCGGAATCATATACTGATATCTGCACCAGAGACATATGACTGCTGCACAATCCCCAACAATTCAGTGGAACGTCATGTTTGCATGTCAGACATTCCGTATAATTCCAGTGTTGGTGCAGACATGATATTAAACGTTGTATTTGTAATTTACAAAATATTTCAAGTGCCAAGCATTGTTATTTATTTTTATCTAGTAAACAAAGACCAGGGCAGGACTAATATATATGTCTAGACATGCTCAAAACCTATATATATATTCAATATATGTAATAATGCAAGTTGTGAGCATGTCTGCTAGACTGTACATACTGTTTAAGAGAGAACAAGAAAAGTCCTATTTAGCATAAGAGGATAAAATCAGAGAGTTTCAGCCAGTAGCACATCACAGATAATAGTTGAATAGGATGAGCCGTCTAATCCATTAATCCTTTTGTCAGAGGAGAAACTGAAGTGGCTATCAGAGATTAACTCAAGAGTAATGAGTGCAGACACAATAGTCATGATAACTCTCTCTTTCAAGGGCCTTATTGCCTTACATCTTACCGCCATTGTAATTTAAGATACAAGGGGTTTTAAATGCAATCATAGACAAGTTAAACTATTCTGAGGAAACTTGGGATAAAATACCAAGAATAGTAATTGTGTTTAATATGAATTCATGTTCAGACCCAAGAGCTCAAAGGACCTCAAAGTGTAAGAGATTTTAAACACATACCATCTATTTAGTCCAGATTCCCAGAATGATTCTGAAGACCTTTCTTCATATTTTCTGCACTGGCTTTGAAAAGAAATATGTGGAATGGTTTTAAACATGGTAAAATGGGTTAAACAGCGCAGAAAGTACTAATAATATAAACAACTTGACCAAATTATTTAATAATCTAGCTCACAAGGGCGAGGCATCTGCGGGAAGCTGAAATATCTGGAGCTTTATGTGGAGTTGTGTGTGTGTGTGTATGTGTGTGTCGACTGAGGCTATCTTTCACCTTTTGACCTTTTCTTCATCACACTTCTGCAGTCACTGGCCTCAGTGAAGCGCTTGGTAAACAGTTTTTGATAAGTAATGATGGCGTTTTCCTTCCAGTCCTTTGAGGTTGCCATGTCCTCTGCAGAACTTATAAGTGCTGTGATTGTTATGAGGAGTGTCTGTTTTTCCTTCTGTATCCCACACAATGTGATCTGGATGCAATAATTTATCCAGCAGACAATTCATTTCCACTCATTCTCTAAAGAGGAAGACAGAACAGAGAAACAGCCACCAGCACATCAACCTCTATGCTGCAGTACTGGCTGACATTTAGTCTGTAAGTCTTGCTTTGTAAGATATTAAACCATTTAGTGGCCAATAAATGTGAACATTTTACAACCCAATCCACAATGCAGTGCAAAAAGCAGTGTGTATACTACATCTTAATGGATATTAGGACCTAGTGGCAGCTGTGATTGACAGGACAAGCGGTGCAGTTATATCTACAGAAATAGCACCGTGTTTATAGAGGGGGGCGGGGCTCTGATGTCAGACACAAGCTCAAGTGCTGTCAGGAGAGAGTGTAGACATGCAAAAGAAAAGACAGATCATTTTGTTTCGGGCCTGTAACTACAGGCCTGGAATAAACAGAGGCTTTGTGCCAGGAATTTTGACTTTAAGTCATGTACTCTTTCCCGGAAGATTAGCACAAATAATACCCCAAGTTACGTGACTAGACCACATACGTGGTAACTAATTTTATTGTAAAAAACTAATTCAGCATAATTCAAAGAAGAATTATTTTCTGATACTGACATCTATGTTTAATTTTTTAAACATAGATTTGTTTCAAAAAGATGTTTAAACAACCTTACAATATAGTATGACCAATGTATGTGGCCACCTACACAAGTTTGGCTATATGGGGGTCCATTACTAACACATGCATAAAATAAAACATAGAAACAAGGGAATACTAACTTCTTATTGAGGCCCAGTTTCAACATAAACACATGGCTGTTTTGAGTTTTGTATTGTTTACACACGACTACTCAAAGAAAATTGTTTTGTGGTGTATGTCATAAGACTTCTTGTTCAAACTAGCTAGTGGCACGCAAAAAGGAAATGAAAGAAACACTTTTTTCTTCATTTATTGTTTTAATAATACAGAAACAGGCACTCAACACATTGAATTTATAAAGAGTGCAGAGTATCTATTATTTCAGTGAGGCAAACACAGTTTAGGCACTGATCAGAGTTTAGCTGCTGTCTGAATACAGGATTGGGGATCCGGAACACACCGGAAAGAGGACGGGAAGAGGACGATGAGGTTTCTATTACTGCTAATGAGGCTTATGAGGTATGAATGAGGACAAAATCAACACAGTAATGTCAGTTCTAGATTCACACTCTAATACAAGAATATGATGAGAATCACTTGACAGAAAGCAGCTTTTGCCACTTCAGTTCCCTTACAGTTCATTCAGGTCCTTCACATTGATTTTCAAAAGCTTAAAAATATTACAAACAATACCAACAAATTTCAACACAAAAACAGCACAATCCTGAGACAACAAATAATTAAAAAACAGCAAATGTCATTTGATGTCAACTTTGAAATGCATAAAAAAGACAATATTGCCACGTCATTGTTTTCGTGCTAAAAATCTAACAAAATAAGAACATCAATAATACAAATATTAAATTGTTGCTTTACTGTGGCGCTACGTGTTGCATTTGTTCACACTAAATACCTGAAATATTCAGCCAGAAGCTGATGTCACAATGATCATTCATTTACACTTTGTGGTCAGAATAAAAAAACAAATAACAAAGATCAAAACTGTCCAATCCATTTAGCCACAGAAAATAAATACCAGTTACTAACCTGGGTCTAAATGTAGCTTGTTCCTGGTGACTCAGCCTATTATGTTTTCATGAGTAGATCATATTAAGTCATTTGAAATGTTTCTAATAGTAAAGCCTCCTATAATTATCCCTCAAGTAACTCAGATGTTATAAAGGCAACAACAAATGTATTAATACTTGAAAAATGTATTTAAGTATTAGTATTAATTTGTTATGAAATGCATGAATCTGAATGCATGTAAAATGACCGACAGCATCACATTTTTACACTCAAAAATAAATGGAGTGTTAGACAGTAGGTCCAACATTTCTAACAAATCAAACAACACACAGCTATTTCCATTCTAAGGTTTGCATTGTAAATGCATTCTCTTCCAAGGAAATACATATAGCCTTGGTTTATTTTTTCTCCCAAACATTTGCTAGAGATATAGGCTTCAACACACAAGTCAAATAACTTGGCCCCACTGACTAAAACACAAACTCTAAAACACAGAATCATCTTATCTGCTTCATAATCCATGATAACGTGTAGGAATCAACACATGCTGAAACGACCAATCAGCTTCAGCGGATATCACTGAAGTCTGTGACATCACAACAGAAAAGTTAAATATTTTTCCCTACTTCAGTAAAATGTGAGTGTTCTCTGAAGACTGGAAAGTGTTAGCACCGCAAATGAAGTCTGCAGTGTATTATTACAGACGTGAGAAACAGAAGACAAAAATGCCTTAGTTGTTTAAACTGTAACATTGTGAATTATCACCTTTGATAATATCATGCTTTTGAAATAAATGTAAGGTCAAGTACATGCTGTAGTTATCCTAATGAATTGAAGTTCTCAGCCCTGTGAAGTCCCTATATACAACATACAAGGGTTTCCTGGCTCTCAAACACTGTACTCATACTTTCCCAGTTTCTTAGGCTCACTGCTCGGGATACACCAATCGTCTGCCTCCATGCTGGTCTGATAATGCCTCAAAGCTGACTTGTTGAAAACAGGCAGCCTCTCTATTGACTCCGAGGATAAGGCCTGTTATAAGCAAAAAAACATATTTCTGCAGTTTTGTTTGGGGGCACAGATGCAGAAGCACACTGTATGAGTGAATAAAGCCAGGCTTTAATAGAGTTATCTCAGCGAGTTAACTTTATCTGACTTTAAAAAGGGTGTATGTACCTTTAAGTATATGACAGCTGCTGTGCCATATCCCTCCATAGAGTAAAGCTGCAGATCCCCCTGGAAGTACTTGGCATAGAGGCGGGAGATGGGAAGACCATAGCCAAAACCAGCCTGCAGCCAGAGAGAAGCCAAGCATTACAACTGCATTACAATTCTAATCTGTGTAAACAACACACTGACCTGCTGGTAATTCTGCTAATTTATAACCCTGCTAACCTTTGTAAACTGACAGATTACACTTTACACTTTTGTACTGCAGATAACTGGATCAAAGTTTTACCATGTTGTAACAACATAACACAAGAAGACTTCCTGCACACAACACGTTTAAATGTACAGACACCTGTGGCTCTCTTACCAGGGGAGCGTTGCGACTGTGTTCTGCTACGGGACTCGGCGCAGTTGAATACATGTAGCTGAAAAGTCTTTCAATTTTCCTCAAGGCAACTCCACCTCCTCTGTCAGACATCTAATACAGCACAAGAGCATTGTGAGGTAAAACTTTCTGTTTCATCCACCAGGCTCAGTAAGCACCAACCCTGAGGTGCACATCAAAAAGCTCACCTTAATGGTCAGGTCCTCTTTTCCCAGAGAAACCCTCACTTTGATGGGTGGGAGATGTAGGCTGTTCTCATGAGTTTCCACTGTTGCTCTCATTGCATTCTGTTTATAGAGAAATATAACTTCATGTGATCTTTAAATGCACAGCGGTTTATCACAAACACATTATTAAAAACAACCGTCTTCTTGGAGTTTAATGGAACGAAACATCATACAGGTACAGATACAACATAAATGACACAATGTTTATTTTTTAAACGAACTGCCTCTTTAAAGATTCATACTCTTTTATATTTTATAGTATTTTTACTGTATATTTTTAAGACTAATGTGTGTGCAGTATAGCAGCTATACATTCACTGGAAGTACCTTGAAGAGTTCAAACAGCATGTGATACAGATGAGAAGGCACATAAACTATGTGCACAGGCTCGCTGGGTCCTTTATCTGCAAAAAAAAAAAATCATACTGTAAAATGCTAGACCACACGAATTTTTCCATTTGAAAATTAAGACCACATCATGAACAGAACAGAGGTTACAGTATGCTGGCTAATGTGTTACTATTTGTTGGTAAAACAGGTGACCGGATTCAAATGGTGCTCATTCAACCATTCAAGGTTGTTCTGGCTTGACACCACAGTACAGTGATATTTACAGTGATATATCTGAGATAACAGAAGGTAACTGTGCCAAGATTTTGCCATTATGCAACTATGTCTACAGGTATGTTCCAACTTTTATATAACAGTTTTGTTTTGACATACTGTAACAACCTCAAATATTTTGAGTTATTTATCACTATCAATCCACATACCGCATCTTACCGTAATGTTGAAATCAAGTTCACGTTTGAATTGATAAGACGCATATAAACTGAAAACATGGACAAAGTCCAGCATGTTTTATCGCACGCAAGAAAAGTATGTGGCGTTCTAAAACACTGCACCCATAATCCCCACCAAACACACTCAAACAATCCCAAATCTTTAGATGAATCGTGCTGTATAAATGCTGCAGAAACTGCTGCTCTAGAGCTTTCAAAGGTCACGACTCACCACGCACTGCGCACACACAGAAAGACTGAACTGAAAGTCTGAGAGAGAAAATCTCGCTCACAGTTCACTTGTTTGATTTCCACTTCGGGGGAAGTTAAGTAATACTGATCACACAGCATCTGGGAACTCTCATAGGCATCTAAAATGAGAAAAGAGACGGAGTAAACTATACAGTTTTATTCCACCGAAGACATGCAATGATATACATTTCACCCAGTGTTAAGCTACTGTACGCTAGCTAGCAGACAAATCAGACATCAAACAAATCAGTTAAAGCAGTAAAGCGGAAATATATAAATAGGAATTTATTTGGCTCTTGTTCAGAATTTTATTGGCTTTCTTTTGCAGAGTAGAAAGTGTAACGCTGAATTGCTTAATCACCTTTTACGACCTCCACAACGTCACAGTTTGGGTCGATACTGCCGATGTGTTTGGGGTGAGCTGGATTGGTGCTTCCCTCGAAGATTAATGCTAAAATAAACACACACTGATGTCAGTACATTTCATTTGTGAACAATTTGTGAATTCATTTCAAATTCTACATTGCTTTTAAACACTGTTAACTTCACTGCTTCATTTTAAATGGCCCTGCAAGATCACAAATGATATACACAGAACAAATCTTTCCAAAATTAATCGCTGTATTCTTTTTCTTACTTTTGTAAGTCGCTAATATAAAAATGTTTGCCAGATGTCTACTTAAGTACAAATCTGTCATGCAGCCTCTCAATTAACGTACGGCTATAAAAACTGCATGCAGTAACATACAATAATTGTATGAATAGTAACAAAAGAATTAGCAAAATGTTCTTTAAAAAATACTTTGTATAACATTATTAGGCCATTGCTGTTTAGCTAAGTGAATGTTTTGGCAAGAGCTTTGGTGAACGTCCGGATCACTTACTGTGCTGATTCATCAGCATGCGTGTGGAGATTCGGCTCATGTAGAAGCGATCCAGAAAGTACTGGACGTTCTGATTGGTCACGGGATCCACGCCAAACGCTTCCTTGTACTCCAGCACTCCCTGTGCCATGGTGGGCATCACGTTGTTATGTCTGTTC
>JAZGTK010008372.1:0-18352 GCA_036877625.1 Ambastaia sidthimunki
TTTAGTACTTAAACTACTGCTGTTAAACTCATTTAACATTTATTAAAATAAATTTAGTTTGTAGTTTCTCTGATGATGCATTTTTACAGCTAGCTAAACAATGGCAGACATAGGTGGGTCTTTAAAGTGTTACAACCAACCTCTTTAACCTCAGCATTCATTTGTCACCAATGTGACTGCTTGAGGATGTTCACACACAGATACACACCTGCTCTCTCCTATATAAGACAGTCTCTACACAACTCCAATGTTTCTATTTGTGTTTGTCTTAAATGCAGAAAAAAAAATAATAAAGAATAAATAGATGTGTCCAAACTTGTGATTGTAATATAGCTAGACCTGTTCTTGTGTCCCACAGTTTAAAGCATGTGTTCAGCTAACAGAAATGCTGTTTCCCAGCATGCAACACTACCCCCTCAGTTACAGCTTGTGTGAATTTCCCTCCCTCACTTGCTGATTGACTGCACTTCCACGGGGAGTCTTATCTGCACTGACAGAAACACGATTCCTATAGAGCCACAGATCTCAGTCAGACCCTGTTTGTCTTTACAGACTTACTGATTGAGTGCTTAGCACCTCGTCTCTGAACTGTTTCAAAGCTAAAATGGTGTTTTCATATATCAATGGCTACGTTCTCAGATAAAAGTATCCTGTTGTATGCTGCATTCGTTTCTTGCAAAATGTTTATCAATTTTAATGTTTTTATGTGATGATAAACTATTTGATTCCATAATATCTTTGCCATTGTTTTAAAACAAGGATGTGTCAGATGTCATTAGAAAGTGATATTTCCTCTTTCTGCCCAGGAAAACAGGATTAGATCAGATTATCAGATTGGATTAGAATAATCTTAGTCAAAACTCATGCTCTGAAGCCTGAGCAGCCAATGTTATGAGAAAGCTCTAGTTTAGGCTACAGGGTGACCTAAAAGTTTAAACCTCTGATTATGGTCTTACCTCATGAGGGGACTAGAAGAATGTCACCACCCTTTGAGACCCTCACAGAGAAGCATGCTGGCCAATCCCTTCCCCAGGGCATCCTTACTCAATGTATGGTGGGCCTGGCACCTGGGAGATGGTAAAGATGAGGGCCTCAGGGGACTGGGGCCTTGTTAGTCTGATCCGAACCTTCAGTCTAGTTAAAGCAACAACTTCTCCAAGTCACATTTATCTGTGGGGGAAATATTCATGGTCACTACTACACAATATAAAAGATTTATGTCAAAAAAGTAAAAATTTCTTGCTGTTCAAATTGTCCTTTAAATGCAAAGGAAAAAGTTTTGTTTCTTTTCTTATTTAAAAGTAGCTTTAAAGTTTAAAGTCTTCTTAAAGTCTTTACACATTTATTTTTGTATTTAATATATTTATATATTGTTTGTTTTAAATGTAAGATTTTTCCGTAAATAGTACAAATTGCAATAATAATTAGATTACATAATTATACAATTAGATAAATTAATAACATTGCATAATGAAATTGCTTGTTATTGATTTTGTTTGATTATGACATGACGCAGAATTAAACAAATGAACTTTAAAATTATAGTACTTATCATAAGTAAACATTCCTTAACAGGATCCTGTTTAAACTTTATCCCGTAATTTCAATTTTTCTGGCTAAAGAAAAGTGATTAAAAATAAAGTTAAACTTAAATAAGTGTGTTGGCAAATCTTTCCTTGGTTTCGTTTTTTTATGACACATTTATGTCGTCCATAACAAAAACAACTTTGAAAGCGAGAATATTGTGAGAGTTTCGATGTTTATCAATCCGTACAGGTGAACAGTATTTTCACAATTGCTCGTCTCTTTGTAATTGTACAATTATTCATGCAAATAGATTGAAACCATTCCAGGATTTTTAATAGCGGACAATGACCTTCCTTTATTTTGTATGACCATTACAGTTTGATGACCATTACAATGATCCGTTTTTGTTTGTTTTCCAACAAGTTTCATCAAGTGATATATTCTTTAAGAGAATGTGTTCTGTAATCGTGAATAAATAACGTTCTGTGCTATGCATATGCAGAGAAAATGCGTTCTAATTCTATTTAATTCGCTCAGTTCTGCGGTCTTATGTGGTCAACTGTGTACACCCATCACTTCTGCTTTATCCCAGACAACACAGCGATGTAGGCAATTATGTTGCCATTATGGAGTGTATTGTATAAAGTTTTAAAACAATGTTTCTTAATTTCCCAAAGTAACCATGGAATACTTTTGGCATGAAACACCCCCTTTTACTGTTTATGTAATGTTTAGTACCAGACATAGCGCTCCCAATGTCAATTTGCGTATGGAAACAAAGCAATTTCTGGGAAAATGTAGTGTTCAGACAAAATTAGACAGATGGGTAATATGCATCTGTAATATGCATTTGAGAAATATATTTAGAGTGTGAAATAACTCGAAATGAATACAATTAAGGTTAAAGCCATAGCCTACAGGATAAGACGTACGGTTAGCCTTAAGGGTTACCGTGGGAAACGAGTGAAACTCCATATTCCCCATCCAGTTTCTGCCTGCGTCCCATATAAGCACCGTTTTTTAACATTTTTACCTTTGGATAAAATAAATAAATAATATAGTAAATTAATATAACAGCTGCGAGATCAGAAAATATTTTTTTAAAAAGCCGAACTTTTGAACTCTTCAGATGTAGACATGTTAAAATCGTCTCTATTCAAAGTGACAAGCGGAAAACATCTCAGTCTCACCTACTGATTTCCAGCAGCTTGGACGGGATCCGAGTTTGGCCTAATGCTTCAGAGAAGCTAAACCTCACGGTAAACCAGCAGATCAAGGCTATTCGCACTATCAATCAGCTGAGTCTGTGCCACGCAGCACCGTTATGTGTAGTAAACAAACAGCCCATGGTGCTGTAAATCTGCAATGGAATAATGGGAACATTGAACAGTTAAATGTGTCTAGTTGTCTGCAGAAAGCAATTAGGAGAGCGCGCAGCGGGGGCGCGGATTAATCCAAACGCTCGATTAAACTTGAAATTCTTTTGACAAATAATTGTAAACTCACTCAGTTGATCTGTTGTAGACAGAATAGGGGGCTAAAGAAAAAATTGGTCTGCAATATATATTTTTAGAAATAAAATATATTATTTATTTTCAGTGCACGTCTCATTTCTGGTTTGATCTTGCTTTTTAAACGCTTCTATTTAAAACGAAACAGTAGTTTATTGCATCAGCTAAAAGTTTAAAAGTTATTTCCTTAAACTGCCAATTTAATTGTAACCCACTACAACCTAAACATATCTGCAACAATCTGTAAACAAACTATACGGATGCAAACATTTCGTTTTGATTTGTGCGTGGGAACCCATGCACGAGATGTTGGGCTTGTGCCATTCAGCAGATAATCACATAACACGATGCACATGATGTTTGGGTAGCACATAAAATAAAACGGTACAGACGTTTAGATGTACGCACTGTTTATTTACAAAATCAGTAACATTAGATTTAATATAAAATATATCTATTTCTTATACAGAAACATCTTGAAAGGCATTTGTTATTGCATAGTGTGTGGACATGTTATAATCTGTCTAATCATGTCTAATAATGCAACATTTATTCGTAAATGTATTGTGAATTAAGTAAAACCAAACAAACATAAATGCATACAAAACGCACAAGGTTGTTTTAGTCGATGCACTAAATTGAAACCAACCCCATGGTGTGCTGTTGTGGCGAAAAGTGTACAAATATGAAGTTGCATTAGCACATTTAATGGTAATAGAAACAACGTGTCCATATGTACTCACAGAGCACACGGAGATTAAAAAAAACTATATACCATCTCTACACCTCTGTTCCATCCCGGTTGTATATTAGATTATTAACACTGAAATGGTTAGACAGAGAGCTGATTAAGCCACTGTTATGGGGTGAGTTGTAGTAGTTCAGTCTGTTGGTGTTGAGATGTTCAGATTGAGGGGCGATCTCGTGTCCAGACATGCCATGCGTAAAATCCCCTAAATGTCCAGAAATAACGTCTCTGCTTCTGACCCCATTGTTGTTTCCTGCCATCACTGAATTCATGTTACCAATAAAGCTGTTAAAACACGGACTGTGTTCTGCAGACGGTGAAGGAGATGACTTGGGTTCGCTGGAAGTTGGAGAGTTCTGGAGACTCTGGGGAGACGCGCTCATCAGGCTCGCTGTGTCCGCCAGTTTGAGCGTGTCCTCGGATTTGACTGACAGAACACCGGGGCTTCCACTGTTTCCATCAGATCTTCTCTTTCTCTTCCTTCTGAAGTTTCCATTATCGAACATTTTCTCGCAGTTGGGGTCCAGAGTCCAGTAATTCCCCTTCCCTAAAGAAAAACAAAGTTTTTAAAATCCTCAAAGTATTACATTAGTAATTATTAGTATTACAAACTGTGTTTATCAGGATCTGATGCATAAGTCAAAACTCTTGATAAGCTATTAAATATGAGCATGAACATTACTTACCAGGGTCATCCTCGTCTCGCGCAACTTTCTTGAAGCAATCGTTTAAGGACAAATTGTGTCTGATGGAGTTTTGCCATCCAGCCTTGCTTTTTTTGTAAAATGGGAAGTTATCAGCCACATATTGATAAATCTGACTAAGCGTTAGTTTCTTATCCTGTGCATTCTGAATAGCCATCGCAATGAGCGCTGAATAGGAATAAGGCGGTCTAACCATCTTAAACAGTTCTTGCTGACTTGAAATGGAGAGCCACCCGAGATCTGCGCTTCCAAATCCCGTGGGAGGAGAAAGAAACTGCCGTTGGTTCGACCCAAATCCTGACTGAATGTAGGACCCTGCGTTTGGGCCCGAGAGGTATGGGGTGGAGGGTATACCTGGGCCGTTCATCCACAGGTAAGGGTTGGTGCTGGCTGATGCGTACTCGCCAAGTCCATACCCGGAAGGGTGCGCAGGTGGCCTTTGTGAGTGATGATGGTGGAGGTTCTGTTGATACATGCTGAAGTTGGTGTCACAGTACACGGTCATGTCCAGGATGTCCTGTGCGCTATGGTGCTGGAGAGAACTCGTCTGCTGGGTTGTCGGCTGTTGCCCAAACGCGTTCATAATCCGCTCTCCCTCTAGAAACATGAAGCAAGCTGAGTTTCAGTGATCAGACCTGAGTGTGCTTGTCTCTGAGAGTTCACCCGAAAGTGCCCGACTGCGCGACTGGGGAGGGTTATTTAACCTGCTCTGAGCGCATGGAATGAATGAGCTGTTACATGATAACCCCACCCACTGTCAGCTTCTCTTCATTTAACTTCATCCAGTTATGCATCAATCTGGCGTCGAGATCTTCCATGTGATAAGCAAGTTTAAAAGTGACACAAAGGTTTAAAAATGTTCAGTTGTGTAAATTTAATGTATTATACTGTATTTATATATTTAATATAAATATTTATATATTTAATATAAAACTAAAAACTGTTTTGTTCGTCACTTGTTGAGACCGCCTGGAAATGTAGATAGCTACTGTTTATGAAAGAATTAAAATATTTTACAAACAATTGTTATGATTTTATCCTTATACATTTCACTTATTTGTATAAATACATTTTCTTTACAGAAGGCAGTTGCACAAGGCCTCGTGGCTGTAGTGTATAATGCTGTAAATTTCCTGTTACATAAATTAATATTAGTCATATTTGGATCAAATACACCATTTAGATTGAAATATTTGAAATATTCCACATGTCAGTTTTTGCCTATTAACTATTCCTAATGATCGTATCTGCGAGTCCCGCTTAAGATGCCATAATGATCCGTGTAAATTGATTGGAGTCAATGTAGCTGCTCTTCTTTGCAGCTTCTTTGCTCCCCCTGCCGGTGACCTTTAAAAATGTTGACGAGAAACCGCAGCTCCTTGCTTGTAAACTTTTAAAACTCCTTGGTTGGAGCTTTTTGAGATGATCTAATTTCTTAACTAATTTTAATGCTTTACGATATACGTGGAGTACAAAAACGTCAACAAAAATGTCAAGTTTGTTCTAGTTATTTAGAATCCCATCAGTAAGAACTGGAAAATTGATTGTGGTTATGCGGAATTGTGAAATATCCATTAAATGTATTTTATGAAGGACAGCCACTAGATGGCACTATGTAGTTATTATGTCTATGATTGATATCATGCAAGAGTTTGAAAAGCAAATCGCAGTACCTGTAATTGTTAGTCGAGAATAAAACACAGATATGTTAAGATTGTACAGAGAAGTATTTTATTTAAATTATTGAACAAATACCTAATAATATAATTTAATGTTTTTTCATTGTGAACATGGCATTTTTGCCATCTAGTGGCTGTCCTTTAAAATATAATCCTTTATGGATCCGGTTAAACAGATGTAAAGATTTACAATGTAAAAACAGTGGTAAATATGTATGTGTAAATTTTGTTTTGTAAGATATTGTGATATTGTGCAGTATAAATAGTAAACATAGTTGTATATCAATATAGGATGCACTTCGATTTTCCCCGTATTTTAAAGCTGTTTTGATAATGTACATTATTTTATATTGTATTTTACTTAAATGCATATTACATTACATTAGGGATGCCTGCACCATTAAGCAAAAATAAGCCAAGTCAATAAGCAAAGTGTGGTTTTTACAATTCCTTATGACAATAAATCATTTTAAATAAGTATAAATCTCAAGATTTTACGTAACTGGAGCATTTTTGTACTTGGTGTAAAATTGTAAATCATTATATCGGCTAAGAAATGTAAGTGTTGTTGTGCTTTTTATGCATTGTGTTACTATGCGGGGTATTCTGGGTGCTTCTTACAGTAGTGATGTAAAATTGCTAGGGTGCTTTGAGTGGTTGCTAGAGTATTCTGGTTGGTTGCTATAAAGCTGCTGCTGGGGTGTTCTTGGCTATTGTTGGGCCAAGATTGTTAGACCAGAATACCCTAGCAACTGCAAAGCAATACCCTAACAATCACCCTGAACACCCTAGTAACTGCACAGCGACAGTCTAGCAACCGACCAGAACACTAGCAACTGCCTAGTAATCTCCAAGATCTCCTTAGCAACTGCATAGTAACGCCCTAACAACCACCCTGAATATCCTAACAACTGTGCAGCAAGACTCTAGCAACCTCTCAGAACACCCTAGCAATTTCATAGCAATACTCTAAAAAGCACCCAGAATACCCTAGCATTGTTCCAGCAGTTGTCCAGAACACAACAGGAACTGCGTAGCAACACCCTAACAACCACTAAACACCACAACTGGATATCAACACTAGCAGCTACTGTTCGCCAGGAAGTCGCTTTTATTTTGAACTCGCTCACGCTCGTACCGTAATGCCTTGAATTTACGCGCACGTAAAAATGTGGCTAGTTTCACTATCTTTTATGGAGGCTGGCCTGACCGCAGTCAGGGGCGGAGACAAGCTAAATAACTTGATAACTAATACAAACTTGTCAAACTCGCATATTAATTTTAGGATTTAAAGCGTAATAATGTTTAATTATATTAAAATAAATGAAACAACAATACTATAATTAGAAAGGAAATATATGTATAATAATCCACATCATACTGGGTGGATCTACTGTATGTCCATCAGGCCCGTCCACTGGCTAAACTGCTGCTCAGTATTGATCCATGAACAAGAAATGTCTTTCTTATTAAAAGAATTATTCTTATTTTCATTTCTAATGTCTAATCAGATAAAACATCATTGTTATAACAACGATGCCTTTCTTAATAAGGTCACAATTATTTAGGCCATGTGGGTTTAACAGCCAAAAAAGATTGTGATCTCCTGACCAAGAGGATTTTTGAAACTGAATTTTTGAATCTACCGAAATGCAACCATCGTATATAAATGAGCTGGTGTAATTGTTGCCCACACCCGTCACCGTGTTTGTGTGATATTGTTACATGCACTAGAGGGTGCTAGTGACCCACTCGTACAAAATTTTTCTTTCATTTATTTTGTATAACATTACCTCCAAAAGACATCCACCATTGTTTAATAGCAATTTTAATATTTTATTTATGGTCTGTAGAAATTGCTAATACATGGTTCACAACTTTTGTTGTAGAATAAAAAAAAATTGTGTTACATAACTACAGAATCACAAAGAGAGACTTGTATAAAGAGGATTTACTAGTTTTAGTGTTGGCTTAAGCAGATATCTGATCCTCGTTTTTTAAACCTTTGTGTAACATTGGTGCTCTGCAATACAACTGCCTACTTTACGAGACCACCCCTCCCCATTTTCTTAATCTTAGGACCAACATCTGATTATAGATTTTGTTACTTTCCAGAAATGTGAGGAGCCACGAAATACAAAGAAAGTTTAACAGTACCTAGGCGCCATGTTCTCTGGGCTTTTATTGGACTTAGGCGTTGACACTGTGTGGGTATGTGTTACATCCTCTTACCTCCATATTCTGTAATGTTTCCCACAGGAGATGACAGTGGCCCAGAGTAATAAATCATTATGCAGTATCTGTCAATTGCCGTTCATAAAATGGCTATTGCTCCCAATAAAAGTTTGTTCATTTCCACATTGGGAGAGTTTCGGGTGGCCTACTATATCTTATAATATGGATGTTCATTTTTTTATTGTGTGGAAACTGTGTGGTACTTTAATATAATGTGAGGTTGAAATACGCAGCCCTAGCAGTCTTTGTAAGTCATGGCTATATAGGGAGGAAGTGAAGCTAATTAGAGTTAACCTGGAATAGCTTGCTGACCTTACCATCTGGTGCAGACCGCACACATGTCTGCTATCAGCCAGTGACCATACAGTCAAACTGCAGACATGAGTTGCTGTGTGCAGCTGATTTAAGATCAGTTTTTCATTTGAAGACTGAGTCTAGTGTTGATAAAGCTGATTGCAGATGGGTTAAAGACAACAAACCTAAGAATGGGCCCACAGACACACACACTGACAAATGTAATGTTATCACAAGGGCTATCCACAAGATGCCACTAGTGTGATTTATACACAATAATTCCTCACCGAATAAAAAAAGAAAAGAAAATCAGAGATAATCACAAGAGATCAAGCATGTGCAAAGAAGTGATGAGAACAAATCCACTTTCTCAAAACTCAACTTATTTGGTTATTTTTAGGGGTCAAAAGAACCAAATCAGGGCTTCTCATGCAGGTATCCTAGCAGATCCACCAAACTTCTAGTTGTCGCACAATGCAACATTACATAGAATTATATGAAATACTGTATGTGTTGATTATATATTCAAATAGATATTCAGTGGACTATTATGTAAAGATGAAAGAATAAGTAGGCTTACAGTTTTGTCACACTTCACAAGGATGAGTATGTGTGTAGCCTTTCCTGGCAAAAATAAAAACAACAAAACAAATCTATTGATGCTTAACCAATGCAAATGCTTATTATTAAAGTGAATTATTGGCAGATGGTGCAAATGAGCCATGAAGAGGTATTTTGAGAACAATAACAGTTGAAAAGTTTATAAGTGAACATTCAGAGTTTTCAGGATTCAACAGAGGGTCAGGTCAACATCTTCATCTCTGCTCAGGTTCTATTATGTCACTGTTTTTATAGATCTGTTGTGAAGTCTGAAATTTTGGATGAAAAATGATGTTATTACCCCAAAACTTTGATTGTTGAACATTTATTCCTCTACTGATTGGACAGCATTGGACGGAAAGGCAATATGATATTTGATTTCCAGGAAAAACCAGTTACTGTCACAAACATTAAATCACCGATCTCTCTATTTTTAGGCCTTTGCTTGTCATACTGTACTTACATAAATAAGAAGTACAGGGTTTCTTAAAGTTAATAATATACTCTCAATGGTTATTTATGCTGTGGCAAACATAACAAACTAGCACAGTAAAAGTTTTATCTTTGTGATGGATGTAAATCATTACATTCTTGTACCAACACCATGATTTTCCTTAAACTCTCTCAAGAGGCCAGTGTTCCAACAACAATAATAAAAGCATGAATGAAGGCAAGCTGGAGAGAGGCGCTCAACAAACCACAGCCCACCCTTCTTTTTAATATGTTATATTTATTTGCTCTCTGTCTTTTTTGCTCTGAGAGATTTAAAGTGATAGTTTATCCCAAAATAATTCTATCTTTATCTACTCACCCTCAAGTTGTTCCAAACCTGTATGATTTTCTCTCTTGTGTTAAACACAAAAGGAGTTATCTAGCAGAATGTTCAAGCTGCTTTTTATCATAAAATGAAAGTGGATGGGGACCAGGGACAGCCATGGTCAGATAACTCCTTTGGAGGAAAGAAAGAACTTGGAACGACTTGAGGATAAATTTCAGTTGTTTCCCTTTAATATTGAATACTATTCTAAATATATGTCAAATATGGCAACCATAATGCATTTTTGACTCATATTCAACTCAATTACCTCACACTGTCTTCAGAACTTCATGTGGAGTTATGTTACAGTTTATGTCACTGGTGTAATGAAACTCTGTATTTCCATTACTTACAGAGTGACAACAGGAGGCAGGCTATGGATACCACAACGCATTGTGCTGGCAAAGACTGCATCTGCCATTACCTCACTGGAATAACAACTGCTATTATTATACACAATCACACCAAGATTTCAGCGTCTCCTCTGCTGAGAAGTTTGGGTTAGTTTGAGTAAAGCCTCTGTGCCATAAACAGCATCTTCTGGATTAAAGTTATGGCTTTAGCTGGGATAAGCAAAAGTATTTCTCAACCATTGTTGAGTCTTACGTCGTCTGTAGGTATCGCACTCTTTTAATAAGAATGCAATTACAAGGATCATTAAAAATAATTATTGTTTATTCCAAAAACACTTCCATGTTGGCATGACTAAGGCAACGCCTCAGCTGTGTATGAAAATGAGCCATGAAGTAAATATTATCTCAACATTTTAGGATCTGCAAGAATTTACATCCCATGGGAAAGAAAAACACATCTCTTTATTATTTGTTGTTTAAAATTGTGTTAAGATCAAATATTTTTTGCTCTAAAAATTAATTTAAAAAAATGTTAATTAATTTATTAGAATACTTTCTAATCTTAAAATCATACTTGGAATTTGCAATTATTAATATTTAAGACTTAATGGAGACATTAGGGTGTTATATGTTCTTGATACAAAATGAGTAGAATAAACCAGCTAGTGCTGCACACCATTACTATGCACTTTTAAAACAGTATCGTATACACACAGTGTCACTATGCATGCAAACCTAGTGAACAGCTTCTCATAGGCCGATGATTCAGACGCAGGCTCTGTGGTGGGCCTGCATTATCAGGGGAACATTTTTGTGGCCTCCAGGCACCCAGTATGGGTGGTCAAGAGGACAACCACAGGCCTCCACTCTGGCAAAACTCCCAGCCTACATACACACACTCCCGCTGCTCCCAAAAACAAACAGCTCTAAAACACCCTTTGTCTTTCAATTACACACTTCCATTCCACAAAGCTGTGCTGTGGTGGCTTAGTAACAAAACACCATATTAATGCTGAAAATTGTAAACACATTGCATCTATTGTGAAGGTGTACATCCTGTGCACAAAATATGTAATTATCAATGTGTAATCACTATTCTGACAATTATGGTCATTTTGGTGTGTAATTTTGCAAAAGTTAATGGGCAAAGCAAGTGCTTGTTTTGAAGAAGAAATAGCCTGTAGTGACTTCTGGCCTTATGTCAAAAAGTTTGTGGCTTTGGATCAACCAGTAGACAGTTTCTAAAAACTCATGCAACGTTTCTCACATGGTAAATGAACTACCCAGCAACACAGAACCAGCGAGCATTCTTGGTAAATGTTATTCATTACGTTATTCATTATAAATGTTATTCACTTTCATAAACAAATAAATAGAAAAACAAGTAAAGCTTATTGTTTGTTCCTAACATTCCCACACTGATGTTATGGTATCTTCTAAGCTAAGCTGGAAGCAATTGAAATGGAATCTTGTTTCGCAACATTTTTGGTTCAATACAGTACAAACTTTGTGAAACATAAAACGATATTATAAATTTACTTCAAGTTTTCCTGGGTTCCAGTTCGATAAATTGAAACATTTATATCTAGAATGTTCTTTACCCAAAGTTAATAAACCAAAAATCCTTATTCTCAAATCTCATTAAAGAAGGTAATAACATAAGGTCTACAGAGACAGTAGAATGAAACCACTGATAGTACTTTGAGGTACATTCTATTAAACAGAACCGGATTTGCAGTTATGAAATCGAAGCCAAACACACTTAACATTGCAGATAATACAAAAACTTTTAAACCAAATGTACTTAACACTGCATATAATGCAAAAACTTTTTTTAAGAAACAAGGCCCTTATTTTTTTAAATGTGCTGAACGAGCCACATTGAAAACAATATGGAAAATGGCAGCACAAATTTGGATGGACCAGATTCATTGCATGAATCTACTCTTAACGCATGAATGGCAGCGAATTGTGTCTGTAAAATATAACTTTGATAAGACTCTAAAAACCTCTAAAAACCACCTCTACCTTTCAGCAGGCAGGAACAGAGATAAAGCAACTGTGGCTCTGTTGTTTTCATGCCCAATCAAGCAGAACGATCTGGAGGGAAGAGTTGAGTTTACTGGATGAGAGAGGAGCAATGTGTAAAGAGGAAAACTTTACGACTGACATTGTCAGACTTGTAAGACAAAGCATAGGACAAATGCAGCTTTTACATGTCTGCTATACAGCTGTTGGGTGAAGGATACATGTTAACAAGAAATTCTTGTAATTCTTGTCTGTTTTTTTCTGTGTGCAGTGACAAAAGTTTTACAATTCAGGGGGTTCAAAATCACTGAACAGCTCTTGTATAAGACCAGTTTGCTTTTTTATTGCTTGCATAGCTTGGGAGTTCTGCTTATGTCCTTTGTTTTTCTTTGATTCTCCTAAATTCCACTTAAAAATAATACTAATAGAAAAAAATAATAGACACAAATAACACTTATTATTAAAAACATTATTGAGCATAGATCTATAAAATAAATGTCGAAATTGTACCTCACATTTGGAATTGACAAATGTTTACAATTTTATCTCCTACTTTTGACTCCATTCTTTTATATCTTGGTACATCAGAGCACAGTTGGAGAATAAGAGAGCTTTTGAAACTTTCTTTGGGAAGAAAATACACAGATTACTTTGAGAGGCTGCCGATTTATGCAAGAGTCTTAATTTAAGTCTCAATTTAATCTCCATTTAATCTCATTGTTGTCTAGGAGTTACAATTGGGCATATTACAGATATCCCATTTGTTAGGCCATTTTTTTTTTTGCCATGGGCTTTTTCACTACTTGAAAAAACTTGCTTCTATGCTGGTATTTAGTAGTCATCCAATGTAATGCAGCACCAACAACTCTTGATATGTTAAAATGACTAATATTGGCTCATGAGACAGAGACAGAGGTCTTTAACAGCATTTAAATGACACTTGCTGATACTTCACTGAGCACAGCTGCCATATTGTTTATCTTCTGATTCCCAGAGAGGGAAGTGACATGACAGAGTGATTGGGAACAAATTCTTGCTCCTGCCTAGACAACTTCTCAGCAGGGCAATGTCTGCTTCTCTTCACTGGAGAGTTCTTTGTGTGATGATGGTTTGTGCTTTCTGGACCATCCCAGAACCAAAAAACTGATGAACAGTGAAGCTCCAGAACCTTCAAGTTCCCTTTGCTTTGAAAAGATTTGAGACAACTTTAAATAAATTGTTTTTGACATTTTTTGCTAACACACATATATATTTTATTATTTTGTATGTGAAACACAAAAGGAGATTTTTTTAGTCTCTTTTACCATGAAACTACAGCTCATACTGACATTTGTTACACCCCATAAAGGACATAAAACACCGTCAAAGTAGTCCATACTACTTGTGTTATTCCAAGTCTTCCAATTCTGAAGCCATAGAACATATATGTGAGGAACCTAGCTAACAGGGAACGTTCTCATAATGTTGGATACTGTTCTTTCAAATTATCAACGTTAATTAAATCAAACATTATTGCAATATTGCTAGTCAAACTTTTTAACATTATATATCAAAAACGTTGTTTTAAGTTGGTGTGTGTTTTAATTAACAATATAGAATTTGTAAAAATTATAGAAATAAAAAATATAACCAAGCAATAATGTTAATACAATGTTAACATGTTAAAAATGTTAAACATTTTTAATGTTTTTATTACTTAATGGACACGTTAGTGAAACCTAAAATTATTAGCTGGGAACAGACTGAAATTTGTCATTTGCTGTTTGCATTTAACATAAGGAGAACCAGATTAAGGCAATTCTGAACCTATAAGTGAAGGAGATTGCAAGGCTTTTAGTGTGGAGAAAGATTATCAATTAATATCAATTTACATTTACACATTTGGCAGACACTTTAAGCAACTTACTGTATATTCAAGTTACACAATTTGTCAATGCATGCGTTCCCTAAAAATCAAACCTACAACTTTTGCACTGTTAACACAATGCCCTACCAACTGAGCTACAGGAACACAATTTCTGTCTGTTCCTCACATGGCTTTAGAAGACTGGAATACAGAACCACGAGTCATACGTACTACTTTTCTTTTATTACACATCATTTTATTACACATTTCATCTTTGTGCATCACAGAAAAAAGCTCAACCAAACAGTACAGATTACAAATGAAATGACACAAAAAGGGTAGATACTGACAGAATTTTAGGTAAAGTATTCCTTTAAAGACTAAATAATATATTCTTGTTCAGGTTTCCACATTTAAAGTGCAGTATGCATTATGCTTCCTCCTGCATTAGTGTGTTCTGCTGGATGCAGTCATTATCCCCACACACAGTGTAGCAGGTCAGCATCATTGTGATCTCTGCCTGTCTGTTTCTAGTTCCTCACAAGAATACAAGTTCAATACAAGAGATCTAAACTATTTGTTACTATTTGTTACTAACAGAAGCCAATGAGACATGAAAGAAACACTCTCCTTCATGGCCAACAAACCAAATACAAGAGATGTATTTATTCATTTAAAATGTTAAAATGAAGAATTTGGACAAACCTTGTATCACCTCATATCACTGAACAGCTTATAAAAGCTTAATGTTAATTGTCTTGTGTCACATACTGTTTTTCCTGAGCATATGAAGCTATTAAATTTGCTTGATTTGATGGAAATTATTTTATTGGCGGTATATGTGCTATACTTTAAAAAGTTGACCAAATTAAACAGATATTAATAATATGAAACTTTATTTTAATTACTTTGCATCTTAGCACTTCTTTGCATCTTAGCACTCCTTTGCATCTTAGCACTTAGCATCTTATTGCTTCCAGGATGAATCACTGTTGTACTCTTTACTAAGTTGCATCAGATAAAAGCATCTGCTAAATGTTTAAAAGTAATGAATTACGAAATAAAAAACAACAGTATGAGAGACAAAAAATAGGGAAGGCAAAATATGTGGGTAGGAAAACTATGAGATATGACAAATAAGGTAATGTGAAAAATGATCAAGAGTAGGTGTGAACTGGGAGCGAGAGAAGTTTCTGGAAGTTTTCCTGTTGTAACATCTCACAGTCGAACTGTTATTGTTCCTTTGCCTGGTGGTCTAAGCTTAGAAAGCTCCAGTTCTGAGGATAAATCTAGGCACGTAACAAAATCCTCACCAAGAGATTCAGAAGTGATCTTAGTTTTCACCACTTAGAGATCAACATGTCGCCCCAAAATACTCATTAAAGCCTCATCCAGACAGTGACATATTGGTGTGAAAGAGCCAAACCACATCAGTCTCCCATTATTAACAGCAGATTTTATGGTTCTCAAAACTTGAGAAATAAGCTTGTCGTTTTTCCAGTTTAGTGAAAGTGTGAGCTTGCTGAGAGGTCATTTTAGCTACCCCAGCTGTGGCATCACCTCTTCAGCCAGCTCAATATACTGCGGCTTGAACTTCTAGACAGCTTCCTCTCCCTGACGTCAGAGCAGAACTCTTGGTGCCAGACGTTTGCACATGGTTTTTACATCTATGGCTAAAACTGTAACCAATATGGCAGGAGCTGCAGTCGTAATCCCACTGCATGCTTCATACCAGCACTGCTCCATTCTATGTTATGATGTCACCTCCTGTACTACCACCAGCAAACACGGAAAATTGATCTTCGTTTTGTTCTCAGGGGAGTTTGCCAGGCTTACAGTATGTTATTCAAGCCTATAAAGGAGGGACATGATGAAAGACAGGCTCCATATGTTGCTTCTGAGTTATTAAAACTTTACTTGAAGCAAGCATCTAAGCAGGGCTGGGTTGTCCTATAGGCTGTGGTCCATAATAAATGAGAAGATCTTAATTTCAGTTCTATGCTGGAAGTGGTTGGAATGTCACGACAGGTGAAACCAATTCTTGGTCATATATCAATCAATGATCAGGTAAGATGTAGTTGTAGCCCACTATCCTGTTCCAGTCATTCCCTGTCTCTTTATTTTTAGTGGTCTCTCTTAAAAAGCAGTGGTCCTTTGCATGTTTTGAAGTTATGACAATTTTTACATCAATGGGGCCCATTTTCATGGTCTCGCCGGGGGCCCCACAAACCCAGGGGCTGGCCCTGATCCAAGGATAAGGCTTAAAACTGTTTGATATTGTCATTTAAATTGTTTGCTGATGTCTCTTTTATTTCAGATGAGAAATTCTAACACGTTCTTTATGAATGATTGACTCATAGACCACCAACAATGTCAGCTTGAATACTAACATATACTAGCTTATGAGTTGGTGTGGTTTAGTGACTTGGGGTAGGGGGTGAATGTTCTAACCAACAAACAGCCATTTGCCTGACTAATAAAACATTCATAGGAGGACAGGAATTTTCCTCTGTCTGTGGTAACTAGCCTACTAAAGAGACCCCATACAGTCCCCCATTATGGATTCAAAACAATGACATAGTGTCCCATCACAGCCATAGATATACAAATTCAATCTTAATGAAACATACAGAATATTCTATATGCCAGCTAGTGACACCCATTCAAACCACTAATAATATCTTAATTTAGCTGCTTCATGTTATACTTCTGAGAGACTTTTTTATGAAGTCAGATAAAGAAACACCCACACAAAGGCATTAAAATGGGTGACACATTCAGCTACTTATTTGAACACAATTTCCTCTCAAAAAGCAAAGGAAGTACCATTAGTCTTTAAAGTAAAGACATACTGACACCAGCAACTAGGTGGTGCGCCATAGTAAATGTTTATTAAAACCTCAGCAATAGTAAAGTTCATTTCCATCCAACACTCCTGTGACCTTTACCTCATTAGACGCCTACAGTCATACTGGCCTAAACACTTGCAGAAATAATGTTGTATTACATGTTGCCAAAATGCATTTAATCATTTCAGTTTTACAATGCCAGAGAATAGTCTGTATGGCTGACATTTCTTGCAAACAAAGAAACATTTGTACTGGTAACTCATAAAAACCAATTGCAAAAAGAAAATAAAAAAAAAGCAGAAAAATATCCTAGTTTTTGATTGAAATCATGTGATGAATAGAGTTTAACATGGCAAACAGTTTAATGTGGTTGTAATTAGGCTGATTTGATTACAAGCTTGCCTATCAACATTTTGTGTAGTGAAATTTTCTTTTAAGGAGCTGTTTTATGTCGTACGCATGGATATCAGCCCGAGACACGTCATAAAATCTCACACCATTATTTACTGCCAGTAATTGTTGCAGAGCTATTGAAAAACTCCTGTGCAGTCTGGCCAGATGTTCACAGATTGGCGGACAACTTAAAATACAGACTCTATAACACGACTCCCTCCATCAATCAACTAGATGAAATCATTCATTTATAGGCAGGTTTCTTTCTCACAATACACAAAGAAGTGCTTTTGACACGTTTTAGAGTGATTGATTTTTGTTGCTGTGATGAAACAGTAGATTCATTTGTATGAGATCGGCAGCTGTCAACATTCCGCCTCAGTAAAACACTTGAATAAGGACAGAGACAGATGTGAGACAGTCGAGCATGAATGCCAATGACCCGATTCCAAATGGATCACGATCACTGGGAAAGTGGTCTGTGCCGGTATCATTTGGTGTCAAAACACAAAAATCAAAACCTGGAAAACAAAGACGGTTTCATAACTTAAGGCTTTCGGAGTCTAAAGAAAAGATGATTGAATCCAGGTCTGGTGGAATGCATGCCTTGTAATGGGAGAAATATAAGTATTGATGGTTTAAAAAATGCTATCTGATTCACAGTCACTTTCACCTAATATGATCCCGTTTGACAAAGTCATGCAAGCTCAGTTGGTAGAACGTTGCGTTAGCAGCACAAAAGCTTGTGGGTTCGATTCTAGAGAACAC
>JAZGTK010008373.1:0-18351 GCA_036877625.1 Ambastaia sidthimunki
TAATTAAATCTAGTTAAGTGCGGGTAACTTGTGTTTTACCTGTTCCGCTGCTCAGCAGTTCTCCACCGTAGATGTCAAGCGCTAGATGGGAATATGCATAACCAAACACTGTGATGATCAAGCCAATCAGAAGCACCAGCTTCAAGAGATATTCCAGAACCTCAGCTGCCATGGAAACATCTTCCTGTGGACCAATCAGCATTTTACAGTTATGCAATCCTAAATTTGATAGGCTGAATTAATTTTACTTACTAAATGTAAGCATACAGTATAAAGTGATACTGACTTGTTTTTGATAGCGTACGTTTCGACCACGCTCCAGGACTTTAGCGAAAAACACATAAAAACTCTCCTCGATAGGCAGGAAAAGAAATCGTGCCACCATGGAGCCAAGATTGTTTATTATATCATAAACCCCTTTGAAACAATAATAAGGAAAGAAGTGTGACATTGATATGTCATTTGTACATACAGGTTTGTGTCTGAATGTACAAACTTACCCTGGTCTCCAAAATTAAGCACGTTCAAAAAAGTCATCACATAACGCTCGCCTACAAAATCAAAACAAAGCATATATTGAAAACATTTGTAAGCTCAGACAATAAGTAATAAGGTTTGAATGTCTGCATGTTTACATATCCAAATATAAGTGACACTGACCTTCCGTAAGTATCTGTTTGAGGAAGGATTGTTTGAAAAAGCTCCAAGTTAGTGTAGTCAACTTCCAGTTAAGCAGTGGCTAAACAAACAAGCAAACAAACATAGAGCTTAAACAACTAAAAACAAACAAAAGTGTACTGAGTCAGAGAAAAACAGCTAACAGGGAACGTTCTCAGAACTTTAGCTAACGTTCTGTAAAAGTTCTCTCAATGTTATCAAAAACATTCTTGCAGTAACATTAGTAGAACTTTCTAACATTATATATCATATATCACAAACATAATTTAAGTTGCCAGTGGAACATTTTAAAAGTTTGACAGAACTATGCTTAAATAACGTTCTTATAACCAAGCAATAATGTTAATCCACTGTCTAAAAGCTTAACTTTTTAAACATACTTATAATAACTTTAGTTCTTTTTATGCTAATGGATATGTTAGGAACAAATTTTTACAACCCAAAGTTGTTAGCTGGGATATAGTTTGTCAATGTAAAATAAGTCTCACCTCATGGTCCACCCTTGATGGTAGAAAATCCGTGATGTGCCGAAAAGGGAATGATTTCCTCTCAGCTTCCTCTGCTCCGAAGAAATGAGCGAAGTATAGCACATAACAAAGGAGTAAAAACCCTGCATAGACACACTTTCAAATCAAAAACACTCGGGATTACATACAGAAAGGCACTATAGATATGTTCAATGTGCAAATATGCAAATATACACACCTGGGCTGCAGAGAAGATGTAAAGCCCCCATTGAGGTGCTGAGACCACCAGCACTACAGTAATAAGACATTTAGCGATCATGGCCAAGCTTTCAGCAATCACCTGTCAAGTGACAATATTATAGCACTATAATATAGCACTAAAATATCATTATAGCACATTTAATTTAATTAAATTGCGGTTTCAACTTATATAAACTAAGATTTTGTGTGTATAAAAAATGGACAAAAACAAAGTCAGATCAAAAGACAGATTCTGACACCTTCAGACGGACAAACATGTGCGCGTGTGCAAGAACCCAAAGAGGTTCTGCGAGTAGCTCTGTAAGGGCAGCTAGGCAGAACAATCCAACAGCCGGAAAATAATGTGGGATGGACTCCGGATCAGGTGTTTGCAGCATCCAGCACCACACACAGACCAACAACACACCCCACACACAGCCCAGAGGAAACCTGAAAGTTTCACATGATGATCATACTTATGACTTATTTAAAACATTTAAAGGTAACATGCAGTCAAGAAAAAGGTCATTATGCCATTTAAACCAATGCATGTCATTACAGGAATTTCTACTTACGTGAACCATAACAGGTTAATCACCTGTCTCCAGTTACGCCCCGCCCCTTCGCCGCTTAGACACGCCCTTCGAAACGCCTCCCTGGACAGAAACACCAACGTAGAATAAAGCAGCATCAACCTGTAACAAAAAACACGATACAGTTAGTGGCATATTTACAATGCACACAATTAAAACGTGTCTTGATGTTGTGCTACGTTAAAGTTACCTCACATTTACCACACCTATCAGCTCCTTAGACACAAAGCGCAGAGTAAACGCATTCAAGAGAAACGTCAACACCCGAAACATCACCTGTAACATAAAGCACATTCAAATAATAATTTCAGATACAAAACTATATTTAATGACAAAATATGTGTGAAATAATATTGACAGTACCTGAAGCAGAACATTATAAGAGGCCAGTGTTGAGGCACTCTTAAGCACGTCCTCTGAGCCCATTGTAAACCTGACTTTTTAAACTCAACTAACTTGTTGTTAAAACTCAAGCTACACAAAATCACCGACAGTCGCCGGTGGTCGCATTAAGCCCCACCTTCGTTTCATTACACACACACCTCAATGTGCTATTTTACTGTAATACTCCCCTATAGGATTTCACAAATGTACAGGTTGTCAAAAAATACACACTTCCGCTTTAGTACGAAGCACTTTTTTTTAAAATAAAAGTCCTTTATTTGACGGCTTTTTAATAACTCACGCTTTGAAAAAAGAACCAAGACTAATTATTTCGTAGGTATTTCAAGCGGTCAAATAAAACTTGTTTCTTAATGATAATTGTACTATTGTATTTTTCATAGCACTTTTAATTTGTAAGCAGGAAGTGTTTTCATCATGCTACATGGTGACATATAGCTGACCAATGCAACGCTGCCCCCATAAATATCCATTAAGCCTTTATTACGTACGTAAGAGTTTTAATGTTTGATTTGGTGTTTTCTGTGGTACCAACAAACAACTAATTTTGACTGTGTTGTACTTGTTTTTAACAGAGTTCATTGTACAATGGTCGTCTCATCTCATGTTCTCGTCAATGCTGCACATAAGTTCTTGTGTGTTGGGAAGAAACGTTTATCTTCGTCTGTATGTCTTGATTTGACTGTTCAAATCATGGCCGTGGATCTTGGAGTCAAACACGCCCTGCTTTACGACTGTAATGCAGCAAAACCACAACAGGTCCAGAATTTCCTCCAGTCATTGCAGGAGTTTGGATTTGTAACCAGTGCACTTCGGACGCTCTCCATAGACGACAACTTCATCGTTTGTAAGCCTGCCACCATCGAGTCCCACCTGAATGAACTGCTCCAAAATAAAAGTCTCGTTCTTATTGACGTATGTCCCTTTAGAAAACACCCTGTGTTGACTGGGTTTGAAAAAACAACGGAGGATATGATCAGATCTATTTCACGACTCTTGGAAAAAAGCTCCTCGGTTATTGTGGTGGAAGAGGAGTTGTACAGAGAGTGGAATTTGTGTACTCTCTTTGGAATCCTGTTGGGTTATCCAGCCACCTACTGGTTTGACCAAACTAATGGATTTGGGAACTGTTTGTCTATGACACCATTGACAGTGTGCACAGTTAAGGTCAAGTGGCAGATAAATGACATAAATTATGGCTGTTGTCTCTTCTCATTCAGTGTTCCTGAAAATCTGTGGGTAGAATTACAAAGTCATATACATCAATGGACTGAGAATCTGAAAGACAGATTTAACAAACAAGCAGTTTTGACTGATCTTTGTTTTTCTAGGGATACGGTCACTTTACCTGCTGTGTCTCTTTGACCAAACCACTGATTACATGTTTCGTTGTTGTGCTAAAGTTAGACAGCAAACTGTAATAAAATAAACATTTTCCTAAACTGTGACACAATCATTGCTTATTTGTTTAAGGGAAGCAAACAGATTCTGATTTGTAAATTATATTTATTTTATTAGCTGGTAAGACAAATAACTATTAACAAGAAAATTAAACAATTATTGTAGTACATTACCACTATTTGAAAACAATGTTTTAAAACGGGGCTTAATCTTAAATAACTGATTGTTAATCATTTAAATGAAAATACAGTCATGAGGTTGGAGACTTGCTTTTTAGCAAGTCATGATTCAAGCTGTAAATTTTACAAAGCTACAGAGCCCAATATGCCTAAAATTCCTATGAAACAAGAATTTAAAGTAACTCAACAGTTCTTTTGCACACTGAGGTAGAGCTTAGATTACTATGCAAGCAGCCTGGACACAAACCAAAAGTTACATTCCATGCTGTGGGCTGTAAAACATGGAACGGAGCCTTGAGTCCTGAGAGGAAAGTGAATTAAAGGTCTGTGATGCTTCTATCTCAGTTGAGCTGAATGACTGGTAACACTTCTCCACATCGAGCATTCACTCTGACCTCAGCAAGGTGATCAGCTCTTGTAGGTCCTATATTAACAATGGCAATTGGAAGTTTTCTTTCACTGGCTGCTAGGAGAAAACGGTACCCTGAATAAACCTGATTAAGAAACAGAGAGACTTTATGTTAAAATGGGAATTAAACATGGACTTTATAATTCAAATATCAGGAATACATTCTAATCTAAAATCTATGGTATCTTAGATACCAAATTGATCTTAGGCATTACTCACCTGAAGAGAAGATCCAGCCACAAGCACAGCATCAGACTCAGCCAGCTTGTTATGCACAAACTGAACGGTATCCCGGTTCACAACATCACCAAAGAATGTGACGTCAGGTTTGAGGATCCCACCACAAGCTTCACAAGCAGGTACTCTGAAGTTCAGGACCTGCTCGTCCTCCAGAAACACATCTCCATCTGGAGCCACACCACCTGCACTTGCTGCCCACCCTGGATTCAAAGCCGCAAACTGCTTTTGAAGCTCCCCTCGCTGACTCAAACGCTCACAGCCCAAACACACAACCCTAAAATCAGATGCACACACTGTTTTAACCCATTTTCTTCCACAATCAAATGATCATAAACGTGTTCCTTCTTACCTGTGTGAACATCCATGAAGTTCAGTTAGTCTGTGATGTTCAGCCTTTGAGTGCAAAGCATCAACATTCTGAGTCACAAGCCAGTGAAGTTTTCCTTTATCTTCCCAGTCTTTTAAGGCAAAGTGAGCTGAGTTAGGTGAGTGTGAGGAGAACAGAGGCCACCCCACGTAGTTCCTCGCCCAGTACCGCTGCCTTGATTTTGCACTACGCACAAACTCTGAGTGCTGCATAGGTCGCCTGTCTGTCCGTGCATATAGTCCAACACCTTCTGACCGGTAGTCTGGAATTCCAGATTCAGTAGAAAGTCCAGCTCCACTAATTACAAATAAACGTGAAGCTTGGGACACAATAGCCTGGAGCTGTTCCAAAGCCCTGGAGTTAACTGAGCCGCTTGGAGGAACAAATCTATTTACACCAGCTTGTATTGTAGAAGCATGTCGCCCCACTGCCACACTTGGAGGCAGAGATCTCCATGACAACAGCATCTATGGACCCACCCATACAACAGCAGATAACAGGGATGAAATAAAAACAACATACCCAAAATTGAGTAAAATGCCATGCTGTGGCATTTAGGTATTTCTATGGTGCACTAATATTAAAGTATAAATGAAAACGACGTTTACTTTTGTTGTTTTTTTATTTTTTTTTAATTAACAAATAAATATTTACATTTCAGGTTTAAAAACTCTTTCTTCATTATTGCAATACTTTTTGTTTAAAAAGTTGCAGATTAAGTTCGTCTGCTCACAATCTTTTGTAATATTTACAAAACAATTTGAAATGCAAATGCATTATTGAACATGAATCGTCAAACGCTATTCTAGCCCGATGAGGTAAAGTATTACGTTATAAACATTACTAAATATCTAGATAAGTAAATAAAGGTTAAAAACAGTTTGCATTTATTTTACAAGCAAAACTTGAACATGCAGGTGAAATGTAACCAACCTCATTGTGACTATTCAAACTGTCAAGCAGGCTACAACAAACAACCAATGGATATTATGCTTTTTAAGAATACATTCTATATACATATTCTATATACGCATCTGAAATGTAAACTAATTACACTATAACGTACCTGTATCAATAAAAACCTCGACACCAAAAGTTTCTGGTCTCCTAAAAAAATACAGCTGATCTCTCAGCTGTAGAGGTCGGCAAAATAACAACTTCCGTTATTTCGTGTTGTAACACAAGTGCATGATGGTACATGTAGTCCGTTTATCACTTCCCGATTGCTTGGGATCTTTCTATTTTAACCAAGACGTTGTTCAGAGAGAAAGAAAAACATATGCAGCTATTTATAAAACTAAAGGGTCACTAAATGAACTCTTTGATGTTGCACTCACATAAAACAGGTCTTCAAAGATTTTATTGTATGACAAGAAAAATACAAAGAAAACCCTATAGATATACGATCTATGCATTTTTGATGAATGCTTTTTCCTCTAGGTTGTTTAAAATATGCTGCACACGTCTTGATTGCAGAACTGCAAGATGTCTGTTAAAAAAAACAAAACAAAATCTCAAATAAAGAATTGTTACTCAAGCATACCCAGCTAACAGGGAACGTTCTTAGTACGTTGGGTAATATTCTCTAAATGTTCTCTCAAACTTAAACTTAAAATGTTCTTGCAGTAACGTTAGTAAGTTTTTCAAACGTATACATCATATATCAAAAATGTTATTCTTAAGCAGCTAGTGGAACGTTTTTGAAACATTACAGAATTTTCTTTTATTACAAATATTTGAATAACATTCTTATGACCTAGCAATTATGTTAATATAACATCTAAAAAACTGGTACATTACTGAAACTTTCAAAATAACGTTAGTAACGTTTATGTTACTTTGGAAACGCTAGCAAAATGTTCTTACAACCTAAAATTGTTCGCCCAGGTGATCATTAAAATGAAACAATTTACTGGTTGCAAGACATGACTGTAACACAAATGCATACATGCTTTCTTTAAACTCATACTTGACTGTGTGCAGTTAAAGATGCTCTCTGCCTGGAAGTAGAACTCTTCTCCCAGTATAGTGCGGTAGTCCATGTGACTGGTGTGAACGAGGCACTTTGTTGCATCTTTAAAGAGCAGGTCACTCTCTCCATACTGCTCAGACTCAAACAGGTGGAATCCAGTAACTGATGGAGCTGCTGTGGTCTCCTATAGAACAGGATGCAGGTCTGTGCGTTTACAAAATAATCAAATAAAAATAGTCTTATAGATTTTTCACAAAGCACTTTTAGTAAAAACACCAATTTATAAAGAATTTCATGCTGTAATTTGTTTAAAAAAGACTTTTGTAGTGTATCGACTGAATGAATTGGTCAGTTAAATGCCACGTCTTTAAGTGCAGACCTGTGATTTCATCAGGAGGTCATAAATGCGAGCTGTAAGAACAGGACGTGTCATAACAATATTTGGAGGGATTGCCCCCAAGTTACAAGTCTTCCATTCAGTCAAAGATGCCCGACTTCCATCCCTACACAGCAACTCAAAGTCCCAGGTGAGATAGCCCTCTGCCCAGCCACTGCTGTTCAGACCTGTCCATCAAACATATAACATTAATAATGACAGGCACTAAAGTGTTGCTATATATACACCACATATATACATCCTACAGTACGTTTAATGTTGCTCTGCAGATTGTGGTGCTCCATAAAGGCCACATCTCCAAAACTTTTCCCACTGGGGTCTCCAACCAAACATCTATAATAACAAAGGTTTTGAAGACAAGCATAGTTACATTAGTTTGTACATTGACGGTTTTACATAAGACTGCCATTTCTCACCTTAATGCCCCCATGTTGCCATAGTAACGCTCATTATGGTTGTCGGCACACCGTTTCGTTGCAGCTTCTTCAGTCCCACCCATACACACCTTACACAGGTTGCCTTGACCTCCAGGTAAACAACCCTTCCAAAACACCTCAGCATACACTGAAAGCACAATGAAGTAAAAGTTACTGAAACAGTATATTCATACCATGCCAAGTAATAGAGCTAAAAACTATTTCACAAATGTTGTCAGGAGATGTGGAAGATGTGGTACCTTTATTTGGCTCACAGGGGGCGCTGCTGTTGTGCTCTGTGCTTAGAGTGTACCTCACAGGCAAAACCCAGCCAGCAGGGCTGTACATGTGACCGTGACAGGAACGCCTGCCACCCAGACTCCCAAAATTCAAACTTCTGCTCGTCCGACGCACAACAGCCACACCATACACCGAAGGCAACTCTACCCAGACATATGCATTTGGTGTACAAACAAAAAAAGAGAGATGTAATATGCTAAGATCATTTTGTGTTTCATTACCATCACTTTCAAAATGGCCTCCGCCTCCTTCAGGATGATCACATTTCTCTCCTAAAAGTTAAAATGAACCAGCGAAAAATGTGAGATCTCTAAAATAAACTTGAAGGCAATGGTTAGCATGACTAACTAGCATGATTGATTATTTTACATACCATAATATTCAGTCACAACAGGGACGAGGCCACATTTTCCTGCTATAAAAGCATGAGTGGCATCCAGTGACACTGCATCCACCTCATCTCTCTGTGAACATGAATAATTCATTCTCTTATAGCCAGTAAAACTGAGGCATTACAATCACTTAGACATGGTCCAAAATTTTTTTGTTATGATGATTAAAATTCTCTTCACATCCTGAAAGCAGTCACTATGAAAAGTGTTCTTAATATATTTATAAATCTTCAGTGGAAGGTGCAGGACCATAAAATGTTAGGATATCCTACTTTCCTGTCACAACTGTTAGTAGATTTTGCATTTATTTGATCATAATCACAGTTTCCAAAAAATGGTCTTACTGGACCTTGATCTTCTCAATGCAGTCACTCTTGGATGAGGCTTTCACGCAAACAAGTGGATCTGATTTTATACTAAGAGCCCACTGTTCACATTTCTTCTGTTCAGCATGACTTATACAGCACCACCTCACCACACTGTCCTCCAGTGAACTACCTGACCACACACACACACACACACACACATATATATTAATGTCTAAGCTTAGCATTACCCAGGCTAATATGTACAGTGAGGAAGCAATAACTTACCTTCATGCCCAAGTCCCTTGAGCAAAGCCACATAGTCCAGTCCCAGAACCTGACTCATGTCCATGTCATCCATTAAAACAGATAATTTATCAGTCAGGTCTTTGAAGAGAAGATCGCTTCCTCCATAAGTTGCTGATTCGAACAGCTGAAACTTCTGACGTTCTCTTCCCCTCCAACCGAATGCCATCTGTGAAAGAAAATACAAAACAACTATAGAACACTTGTCACATACAAAAATTGTATTGGTAGGCATTTAGATACTGTACCAAAGGAACCTCTGCAGGAACCTGAGGTCTGGTACCAAATCTGAGTCTGATTGGACTTTCAGGTCAGTTTATCAAGTACCATTTTTGGTTTGTGTCAAGTAAAACAAATTTAAAAAACTAGATATTTTATGCTTTCATTTTAACATGTTTTATACACATTGGATTATTTTTATGAAACACAAGCAAAACTTTTTTGTGTATAAATAGTTTCATAAAACCATTCTTATGTAAATTCTAGCATTCAATTCTACATGGCAACTTATATAAAAGTGGTTTTACGAAAGATTTACATAATTTACATAGGAAATCGTTTTGTTTGTGTTTCATGAACGAGGTCCAGTGTGTCAGGGCTTAGTGAGACTCTAAGAGTGAAAGATTTAGATTTGGTCCAAATGTGGCATTCATACAAACCTGGGCAGCTACCAAAAACTTCCGAGCAAGTTTACGATTGTTCAGGCGTGTGACCACACCCCCTCCAGGGCCTCGTCCAAGATTACACTTCTTGAAACCACTTAGGGGAGCATGTGTACCATCTGTACACAACAGTTTGAACTCGCCTTTCTCACTGTCTGTTGAGCAAAGAGAAAGAAATGTGAAACAATGGAAAAAAGTAAGTGGCATTTCATATTGTAAAATAAGTGATTATTGCATTAACCATCTATGCTGTCCAGAGCTGTGTGGTCTACAAAGGCAACATCTCCTGCCCCTGACTGCAGACATCTAAAAGAATAAGAAAGACAGTTTAAGACTCTCTAAGAATATAAATATATATATATATAATGTAGTAGTATGTATTTTAACCTGAGTGCCCCTTGGTTGTGGTAGAATGGTTCGCTGTGAGAAGTCTCACAATGAAAATTCTTCTGTCGAATATATGACCTTTGACCCTGGCACAAGGAACAGAGGCTGGCCGCCATTGCGGTTGCTCCGGGCACACAGCTGCCATTGAAGAAAGAACTAACCGCTGACAATACAGTAAAATATAAGTATAGATGTGTTATATAGTTTTATAAAACACTTTCTATAAAGTGTTACATAGAACACTTTCATGCATTTATAAGTAAACATGAAATAGCTTTCGGAACCCATTTTATTGCCGTAATGTGACATATTTGTGAGTAAGGCAGGATACCCAATGAGAATATAAAACTGTGGAGCAGGACTTGATTTTATCCAATGGGAAATGGATTGTGAAAAGTGGGCGTTCCACACCAGCATGGAAATCATAGGAAATCATGCCAATCTCTAAATTGCTCCTTTAAAGACTAAAGTCTAATTGCGATTGGCTGGCTTACCCTGACTGAGGGGCTCGTCCTCCCCCCAGGGCAGCAGGTTTCGAGAGAGCAGATGTCCTAAAGGCAAACTCCAGCCTGCAGTCCAGCGAGCTCCACTGTGACAGCTTCTACTGCCCCTCAAAGAGCGCATGTCCAATAAACTATCATTCTTCACCACAGCAACTGCTAGAATGCAGCCACCTGAGGGGAAGATAAAGATTATAAAGAACAAAATGACAGCAATGACATAGCAGTAAATAAAACAAATGTTCACATACAGGAGGGTTCCAAAAGTCTAACCCTGACCATTTGATAATCTTACGTTTCATTTAATGGAAAGCTTAGGACTCTACGATCTCTTTGGCACAATTACAATCTTTGAGACAAAACTGAAGGCACATTAGGTTACTGCGTGACAGCTACCATCTTTGTAGATCTCCTTCGCGACAGTTGTGAGTCCATACTGTCTTACTGCAGAGTAAACTTCTCCAGCATCCAGAGACACCAGATCAGCTTTATTATCCTGACAGGAGAGGACAGCAGATTTTAAAAACACCAGTTTAGCTCCATTAAGTCTGATAAATTGCACCAAACGCTAAGTAACGCACCCGTATCTTATTAGTGCAGTCGGCTGTGCTGTAAGCTCTCACACATGACAGGCGGCCGAAGGCTGCGAGAGCGGCAGGTGGAAGGACGTACGCCAGGGCTTTGGCGAGCTCCGCGCACTTCCTCTGCTCCGGTTCTGATACGGTACACCAGCGCATCTTCTTCCCTGAGCGCAGAAACACACTTACAAACAGCTTAACACAATCATATTATTAGTTGTTTTTGCAAATAAAATGTTTTGGTTGCCTTCCTATCCCCAAAACGCCCTAAGAACGTAACCCAGTGAGCATTTCTATATATTTATAAATTCATTTAGGCTTATACATTTGGTAACACTGTTAACCATAGTCAACTTAGTTAGGATTAACTAACAATTTAAAAATACACTTCATCAACTTTAATGTTAATTTCAACATTTATTAATACATATTTTTAAATCAAACGTTGCATCTGCGTTGTATCTATAAACATTAGTTAATGCACAATAAGCTAACATGAATGAACAGTATTTGCATTAATTATACAACTACTGTATCATTAAAAAAGATGAATAAATCCTGTAAAAATACACTGTCCATAGTTCGTGTTAACTAATGCATTAAATAATCTTAACAAATGGAACATTTTATAAATGTTACCAGGCTAAACGTTTAAGTAAACAAGCAAACAATATTCATGCATTCCTTAATATTAGTCACAAATCGTACTTACCCATACAGGTGATGGAGCAAAGCAGTAAGATGACAACACACACTGTCTTCATGATGATTTTTGTGATCCACTGGGTTAATATCAGAAAGGTCTATAAGTTTTGAACAGAGGTTTGAAGATCTGCCGTAAATGCGCCAATGGAGCGGGCATGTCGCCTACTGAAGATCTCACTGTCTAAATTTGCCCTGGTTTAAAAAAACGTGTATGGATACGCCAGTGTTTTCAAAGCAAACAGTGCTTATAAGAAATGCGCGCATATGGAAAATATTACTGTGGAACTCTCGGGTCACGTGCAGGATTTGCGTCCAGACATCTTTCCTGCCGTTTTTAGGGCATTTCCAAAGTGCGTATGCTGTTTGGAATGGTGTTACTGTTTATTATCAATTAAAACTTATTTAAACTTCCAAGATAGGATCAAATATTCCAACATCATGCGCAGCCAATAAGATAAGTCAGGTAACCAGTGGCAGAGAAGAGCCATTATTAGTCAGTTCATATTTAGTTTAACAAACCTTCTGAATAACATCTTTCAAAACAACAACATATGCGATTTATTTTAATGATTTATTTAGAAAGAAACATTTTACAACAGTTTAGAACGAATAAATAACACTTGATTGTGGAACAAATAAATACAAATTTTTACAGGATCCCCAAAATACAATAAAAAATTAGAATTAGTTCTTTGATATATTTACCATTTAATGCATAATATTAGCCATGACTTTTTATACACTATCCACTGTCTTGATATACCATATTATTCCTGTATCTAAACAATACAATAAAAACAGTTTAGAAGCTTGCAATCTTATCACACTGTGGGCAGCATGTTTTGTGGTATGTCATGTCTATGTGTTAACCTTTGACTGTAGAAGTTGAGTCTGGATGGTGTTAATTCTGGCAGCATGGCGGATCATGTTGGGTTTCTGCTTGTTTAGTTTCACAGTCAGAGAAGAAATGCGTCTCTCAAGCTGCAAAGAACATCATAATAAATCACAGGAAGAAAGAAATAAATATAACCAGAGTTAAACGATTGTTTTTGTCTCACCAGTGCATCTGAACTGTTATACACACACACACACACACACATATATGCCTTAAACATTATCCATTACACTTCTGAAGGTATTATGACAAGTATAAAATAAAAAATTAATTCCAGCTTACATATTACTAACATAATTGATTCAATATCAAGAGGAACCCCTATATGCATTATAGTATTTTCAATATTGTTTATCTTAAAACCATGTACATATGTCGGAAGGGTTATGCAGACTGCAGTACAGGTTATGCAATCTACACCATTTATCTTGCAAAACACCTGACAGCTGGCTTAGAGAATCTTAGATTTACGTGTATGTTGATTCTACAAAAATATGCGTGTTAAATGTAAACCACCAGTGTGCTTTGTACAAAAGTGCAGAGTCTCGTCCTCTTATTTCATGTATGTAGATGTGCATGCATGCTTAGTTGTGTGTGTGTAAAAGAAGAAAGACAGATATAGCGATACCTCATTTAACTCCTGTAATATGTTTTCTCTTTCCTCAGTTTCTCCCTCAATTCCCGTTGTTTGGAGCCAGTTACTCAAGACCTTTTGGAGCTGACGCCATGCACTAACACACACACACACACACACACTTTTGTATTTTTACACTTTCAAAAAGCATAATTTAGTATGTTTAATAATCAATTTCCCCCGTGAAGACCACTACCTGTGTGTCTACCACCTAAGTGTGTGTAACTTCTACCATCCTTGTAGGGAAATTTGGCACAATGATTTGGCACAATGAACACGCACAATGATCCAGGAAGAATTTGCCAAAAATCACAAAATGGCAACAATAAACATTCCTTTCGTTCAAATTTACCATGAAGCACACGCTGAAATATTTTGACCTCATTAGTGTCTTAACTGGAGCAGGCAAAAATATTCACATCAATAGCCAGGTTTTCCTGTGTGTTTGCTAGAATGAATTGCCCTCTTTAATTGATTTACCAGTTAAAACTACTGCTGGAGCATCACTTCACATTCATCAAACAGTTACAGCACTATAATAATACAGAAAATACAATTTATAATATTTGGAACTTACAGCTCCAAAATATGAGATTTGGAATTTTTCATAGGAAAACTTCACTCCCACAAAGAGAGACACATTTGCTTAGAAACAGTTTTTAGAAGTAGGAAAATAATTCTCTGTTTATGGGAGAGTAAGATTCACTTACTGTAGCTGTTTTCTGTCTTGTTGGTATTGTTGCATTTCCATTCTCATAACTAGTAGTTCTTTGGTGAGATGTTCATTTTGCGCAGAGTCTGCTTCCTCATCCAAAGCCTCATCTTCCTCGTCTTCCTCTTTCTCTGGTGCTCTTTCATACACACCTACAAAAATAATCAGGATATACAGTCTCTCAATTTCCCACTCAACAACAATCAGAACTTGCTTTATATTATGAAAAACTGTGTGTTTATTTACCAGGCAGAGACTGGAAAGGAAAATTAGCAACTGAAGGCTCATTATCTCTTAAACTTGTTTTCTGTAAGAAATAAATACACAATTAAAAGACAACATCACATTTAAAATGGTAAACTAGCTTGGCTTAATTTAAACCTAACCAAAATTACTTCCCTCTTTTTTTCTCACAAGGCAAGACAATAAATGTAAACGGTGCAAACCTGGAAGGCTTGCACGCTTTTGATAAAAGTCATAATTGTTTTTATTTCCTTTGATATTATAATTGTGATTAATTGATATAATTTACATTATTTTGTTGGGTATCTTCTCATTAAAAACAAAGAACTATTCTTGCATCACTGCAGGTTACCTGGTCAGGTGTTTTCAGAACTGTAAATGAAGAAGGAGGCAGCAGTATGTCCTGGCTGGAGGTGGGGATATATCCTGGAGGGGCAGGATTGATGGACAGCATCTTAAGTTTCGGTACTGATGTAGATGACCCCGGTGGATTGTGGGTAATAGGGACTGAGGTTAATGGAGAGGGAAAGGAAGAGAATGTCTCTCCTACAGATGTCCTCTGACCACTGGAGCACCACAGAAAAGTATATGTTCATCAATATTTGAACATAGTTGTGTTTAAAAGATTGAAGAAGTGAGTGTACTACACCTGCTGATCTTGGACGGTTGAAGCAGGTGTTTGGCTGGGGACTGAAGGAGATCATCTGGTTTCCTTGGTTGCAGTCTAGCTGATCGAACCGACAAACTGTTGACAAAACAGGTTGCATGGTAACAAATGCATAGGGCTGTCACAGTATCACATTTTCAGTGCACCGTTACCATGGCCAAAAGAATACATGGTAACAGTATTATCATTGTATCTATTAAAAACAAAAACAGTTTGTTATCAGTTCAATTTTCATTTTGCTTGTTTAGTGTTTACTCGTTTTTGGCCAATGAATCGCATTCAAAATATGAGGCAGGGAGGCAGAGAGAGTTTGTAACCATTGCAACTCCTTAGGCAAAATGTTAAACAGCACCTACTGTTGGAGTGGTGCTGAATTATTTACAACATTAGCATATGTAGAATTAACGCAACATTAATAATCATGGTTATTAATATCATGGTTATATAAAACCCTTTCTTCAAACCCTTTCTTCAAATTTGAATTTAAGAATAACAATAAAAATTGTTCACATACAATTTATTTTTTTCTTATAATATGTTGTGATGACGGTAATTTTCAATAAGAATAGCTTTCGCTCACAGCTGGTTGATGATGGAATCTTTCTGCTTCTGCTCTGCTTCTTGGCTCCTGATTGGACGAGGGGTGGAGATTGAGGCGTGGTCTTCAGGCAGAAAGAAAGACACGCTCTTCCTAGGGTGCTTGTCTTTTGACAGAGTTGTTGTGCATTTGGCAGGCTTACACAGTGCCCGCTGCTTCCATCGAATGGCACACCTCCTTACTACTTCCTGTATCTTCCGACAACTCTGTGATACACAATATGTTTGTTACACATTCTTCATACAAACCCATACACACAGACAACATAAATTAGCTTATAAATCTTTTACAAAAATGTCTAAAAATAGTTTGCAAGCAAAACTATATGCAAAGCTCAGAACTGCAGAAACACATCCATGCACACAGACTTAAGAACCTGTTCGTAGCTGTGCATGGCCATATTTGTTGAGAAAGCGCTCATGTGTGCTGTGTGCGTGAGGATGTGGGTGACACCCTCCTTCAACAGTTCATTTCTGTAAAACTGAGCTGCCCTGGCCAAGCGTTGTTGTTTTCTATGACGATCTGCAACCCAGAACCGCCACATGCAAAACACCTGAAAGCATTCAGACCAAATTTAGATTGGCAGGGAAGTCTGAATTGTCAGTGACATGCTGTCACACTGTGATCTGGTCTTACTTTGCCCTGCAGGTTGAGGGACCAATGCCAGAGCGCGGTCTCCGTTAACTCCGCCTCTCTTCTTCTGCTCTGCAGCTGTATGTCAAATTACAAAATAAAGACTTCAAAGAAAAATGCTAACAATCAATCATGAAGCTCCAGCTCAAAAATGACTCAACTACAGCAGCTTGAGCCAGTTTGTAATAAGTGAGGCCATAACAGAGCTATAATATTACAAATCCAACTGCATTAAACCTTTAAAAGTGCTGTGTAACAAACAGAGGTATGTTTTAAATTAGCACAGACCCACAGTGTTTGTTTCAGGAGAAATTAACCCAGGAATGGTTAACATATAGTCTCTGCATATTAAAGCTGCAATCCATCACTTTTTTGGGTTAGAAATTAACAAAAATCAATTAAAGAGAAAGTGCGTAACAAATCAGTGTTCAAAACTGTCTTAGCATTTCCACGATTTGCAATGAAAGGCTTTTAATAATGATTTATAATTTACGCTGTCAGGTCGGTTTTCTCAGGAAAACGTTTTTTTCTTTTTGACTTAATTTGACTTCAATATGTAATATTCAATATGCAATATATAATAAAAAGTAAGTAAAGTAACTTGCAATTTAAGTAACTTTAAGTAAACAAGTAACTTTTGCAGGGCATTCAAAACTCACCTGTGTCCTCCAGCAGATAAAAAAGTGCTGACAAATCCTTAATCTGTGGATCTCCAAGCTTCTTTCTTTCATTACCTGAAAACACAAACATTTATTTACACAACTTACATCATGGACTACCCTAATATATTTGCATATGGAGAGCTGAAAAGGCACCTGGTAGTTTTTGTAATGTTGAATATTGAGGCTCCAAGCACTGAGGACTCTTTTACACAGCGTTCTGCTGTAGTGTCTAATGGCTGTTTCACTGGCCAATCGCTCGTTCTTTACCTCCTTGCTACGCTCTCTCCATCTTCTCAACACCACCTGAAGGTGTACTAACACAGCACACAAACAATACTAACACTGCATTTCATTTATTCACGAGTCTCATTTACAGGTTAATTACACAGACTACAAAATATGGCATATACTGTATATCCAGTGTACATTTATCCAGGTGTAACTGAGCTCGTCTCAGTGCTTCCCCCTGTTGGCCACGATGATCAATTGCAGTTACTGTTCTCTGTCGCCATGCCAGAAACACCTAGCAATAAAAATATACGATGACATCACATGCTTCAAATCAACACAAAATATCCACTTACAGCCCATAAATACTGATTAATATAAAGTATTATAAATAAAAACAACTGCTACATGAGTTTGAGTACACAGTGGCATACTGTGGTCATGTGTATAATTCTGGGTAAGACAAGCACCTGAGATAGAACGTGGTTTTGATAGAAGCATTTCACTTTCAATTCCTTATTTTTCTCCTCTTTCAAAAGTGACACATTTGTCCTCCACAGACAGAACAGTCTCCTACATTACACATGAAAAGAAACGGGTTCGGAAAACTATAAAATCACAAACTTTGTAATAAATGGCGCAAAACAACGTATTCAACCTGAGCAGGTTCTGTTGATGTTCCTGGTACCGGCAGTCCACGACTCGGCTGATCAACCGAGTCTGCAAATGGTACCGCTGCAAACATGCATGTAAGATTTTAACTTTATCTTTTCAGCTACTGCATGTGTGTTGACACTGATATTAATTTATTCCTGTAAAACAGTTTCATCTAGATAATTTGTCATCTCAATTTCCCAATGTTGTTACCATAGTAATATCTGGTCATATGTCTTTGTAGATGTATAGGGAAAATGTTAATATAGCTTTCATACCTTCCAGGCCTCCAAAGTGTGTTTGAGCAGTTTGCTTTGATAATGTTCCTTCATCTGCGTGATCATCTTTCTCTTCTGTCTTCTGTGATCTACATACTGTCACAAACACAAGCTCTTGTTTACTTGTTTTAGACCTATGGTTTTTCATAAGCTGCATCATGTTTTAGTTCTTTCATTAAAGTCACCATGAAATCAAAATTTAATGTTCTTATTTTTATGGAAGTATAGTTTTGTGGCAGTGTTTATTATAA
>JAZGTK010008374.1:0-18351 GCA_036877625.1 Ambastaia sidthimunki
GGGCCAGAGGCTCGTTCCTTTTGTGTCAGTGTTTATGGGAAGTCATTCTGAAGAGAGGCTGGGCTACATACCCTGGAACATTCCCACAGTGCTGGAGAGAAGCACCCTGAGGTTACTCACCTCTGAAATACAAGAAAAAACAGCTGTTCTTCAACATCCATCACCATTTTTAAACCTATATATTGTTTAGTTTATATCCCTATTCTTTAATCATGATTTGCTACTTGGTTTTGTTAGTCGGTGGAAGGGGGTATTAGGGGACATTTACTTATTGGAAAGTAAAATTGACCCCTGCATACAAGATTAGCTATCAATATCTCTGTCCTTTTCCATTGAAAGGAAAGACTGTAAATTTTACATCTATGCACAAGTTTACTATTGTTGACTAAGAGTACACCAGCATATAAAATGGCCTCAAAGCTACCACACATGAATTAAAAGCTACAAATGGGGCCCCCTATAATGCAGTAGAATATTTGCAATATAATGACTCCATACCGTGGCATCAAAGACACTTAAAACAAGATTTTACCTAAGAAGGGGCTTTAGGACAAGACTGAATCTAGAATTCAGAACTAGTGTGAAATCTATCTGAAAGACAAAGCAGGAAACAGGAAGAAACTAAAGACATGAAAGGAATGCGAGTAGGTGACTGCCATAGACAAATGCTGAATGTGGGGGAGAAGAAAATCCTTGTAGCAAGAGGTGAGAAAAACTAAAACAATAAACGAGAAGATCCTGACGCCCAGCCTCAGAGCCATTGATATGGATCTTTAAATGCTTAATGACAATAGACCAGCAAAGAATGACAACACTGGAATTAGCCTTTGATCAATAGTCTATTTGCTTTACAGTGGTCTTTTGGTTTCAGTGCTTTGTGTTTACAAGAAAAAAATGTTTAAGACATTACAGACGGTGGGACACAGCATCAGACTCAACAGCAGACTCTGGTGGAAGGATTAAGAAAGAAGCCATGTACTGTGTGTTAATGGTGAGAAAAGACAGAAGGCAGGTATCACAGTTACGACAAACTGCATCTGACTCAAAATTTGATCATTATATTCGATCTTTATACTGCCGAAATAATAATTAAAATTTGACCCTGAAATCGAGGCTTCTTTAGCAAAAGGCAAAAAAAGAAGCAAGCGTAGAGGAAATAGATGTTTGCACATAATGGTTTCATAGTCATGTTTTACGTCAGCTTATTGACGTGATCATAAAATGAGTTTCGATTCTTACAGTCAATGATTTATTTAGAACTATGAAAATAAAAAGATGTTAAAAATTGAATGTAATAAAAATGTTACATTCAAGACAGACTTCAGCTATAGAACCACTAAAATACGTTTATACATTTTGTCATATTACGGCAATTAAATCATAAAAAGCTACATTATTTTTACTCAGTCACTCAAGAATTGTTAACCACTTAAGGCATATCAGAGGTAAATGTTATAAAGCATCTTAAACGAGACCACTGACAACCCACATTTCTTAACCAATTTTTTAAAAAACTGTATCTTCGAATTCACAAGAGATAAACAAACCAGACGTTCAGTTTCACACAGAAACAATGCAGTTACATTTATACTTTACGTCTGCTATCTAAATTTAGAGAATTACACCTTTGAATAAATCGGGCATTATTAGTAATTTCCTTCTTTATGACACGTGATAACTTCGAATTAATGATACAAGCAAAGAGGATGTGATTTGTTTATAATAAAAAGGTGCTGGTGTCATTTTACTGTTATTTTAAAGACAAACTACAGGTGTAGCTTGCTACACAAAATTACACGCAAGTAACCGCGCTTCAGATCACAGTGTTTGAATAAAAAGAAGTATTTTCAAAACTTAAATATTTACGTGTTAGTTGCTGGATTTCACTTACCATAAGACTTGATAACTCCAGGAATAACTTAAAGTATAAATAAAAGTGGATTCCGTGGACAAAAATCTGCTCCCTTCAAAACAAACAAAATCGCTCAGTGAAGATATAAAACATTTAATTTCTGCAGCGTTTAAGCGTCAGCAGTTTGATCCGGTGCTGTCAGAGTCAGTGCAGACCAGCAGTCTCTTTACTACTGAGAGATGACAGACTCCAGGGCCCCTGTGCGCCTGGGCTTGACCAATCCCGAGCCAGGGGCCAGGATTTCCACATTGTACGTGTCTTTTGGGGGTACTCCGATACCGTTTCTTCCTGCGATCACTTATCAACGAAACAAGTCGAGATGCAAATGGGCAGTTCGTTCAAAACGGAAGCGATCAAAACGGAAAAGAATTGAGTTTGTATTATTAACCAAAACATCAAAAACATGAACAGAGATTCTGAATTGCCCAGGAAGTTGGAGCCAGTCGAAGTAATTTAAACTATTACAAACATCAATCATTCGCACTTTCCATATAACTTGACCTGCAAGACAACTGTTGAAAGCTGGCCATGCATAACTTGAGCATTTAATTTTGGTTCCCACATACATAAATGGTCGTCACAGACAATAGGGCTCTGTGCAGTAAAGCAGGCTAATTAATTGATTCCATTCAGGATAAAATGCAATTTTTTCATCCACTCATAATGACTGACGCCATGTCTAATCTTGGAAATGTGCTAATTACACTGCGCTACATCCATTCATTGCAGCCACAGCTAAATTCATAAACACTCTCCATCTCTTTCCCTCAGACCTTTGCTGATTTAGGACAATAAATTGTGCTAAATTGTGTTTAAGACAAAGACCATACAAGCCTTACAGCCAAATAGGAGAACAACCAGAATGCATTACAATGTTACTTAAATTCCCAATCTGGCAGTATTTTTTTCTATATTATGAAGCCTATACAAGGTGTTCACTGAGATTCAAATGGCTAAAGAAAAACCAGCCCCCGAAAAATTAAAAGCAAAGAGGGATTTCTTCATTTTAACTAAAAGACAAACATTCAAGATCATGTGATTGATTTATTTATAAGGAACATAATATTGATTGCTCATCACATTTATTTATAAAAACGAACACATTTTACTTTGTGGTGTTAAGATAATGCTCTCATAATAAAAACAAAAAATGATAGCAAACATTCATAAACAGAAACAATATGTCTGGCATAAAGTATCTAAAAGGCAACAGAGCTGGAGAAGTCCTCTGTATGACATTCATAATAATGATGAAAGCTCTTTAAAGCACATTAAACAGATGTAACATTAATACACGTCTACTCAGCATATCTCTTTCTGGCCAATCAAGCTTATATGAGCAAAACACTGAGTCAAACCATGTTTGGGACAAATACTGTATAAAGAAAATTTCTGTTGAATGAATACACATTGGTTATTTGATGGCAAAATCTAATACCGGACAGCTGACATCACTGTCAACCTAATGCCTCCTGAACACCTAAATAAACAGATTCCCAAAAAAAAGTCTATGAGAACCTTAAAACAGTGTAATTTAGTTGGGAATAAATCAAACTCTTTCTGGGAAAATGTTGCCGTTGTATGTTTAATGCTAAAAATGGCTGCTTAGTTACAAACACTGAAATTTAAATGGGAATCATTTGATCAAATTTAATACAGAATGTAACAACTAAATATTCTATTAATAAAATCAAAGTGTTAAAATAAGGAAAAATAATCTAAATAGAAAATAAGGGACAGATAGTGAGCCACTTTTAATGCATGACTTTTTTCCTTATATGTTTTCAAACTTTACATTATTTTTTTAAAGAGCTATTTGTAGACACAGAATTTGTATAATGGGTAGAGTGCGCTTATAATAACGTGAGTGGGAAATATCTTAAAGTCTTTTATATTCATGAGAAGAGAATAATGTGTGAATTCAGCACAGCTGGACCACAGGCTAGAAGTGATAGTATCCTCACACAAACAGGCAGAAAACTCACCACCATATATCATTTCTATTCATACATACTAATGCACTGCCATACATACCAATGCACTGGAATGTACTGTCATCTACAGCATAAATTAGTGCATTTAAATGCGCCAAAGAAGTTTTTTGTGCTTTGCAAATGATACAATGTGAGGGAACTGATGCACTGCACATAGCATATCATGAATCAAATATGATTATTCATCTTGATAAATATTGATAAATTTTATCTTATCCTGAGAAAGAACATAATGATTAGTTAACTACAGAAGGATGTTAGCTTAACTGAGTCACAAACAAAAAGTTATCTGAAAGATTTCATTTTTGGTATACTATTTCAGGCATTGGTTTAAACAACTAAATTCCACTAATACACTGGACAGTACATGCACACGTGCTGTAATATAGTGTTTACTACAGCATCTTACCATTTAATGAGGAGCAGCACTAATGTCATATGGAATGGCTCAACGGGTTACATAAGCTTATTGCTGACCTCCCCAATATGTAGTATTTAATATGTAGTATTTCAAGCCAACATCTGTCACAGTCATACATAAAGGTGCCCCCAATAAGCTTGTAAAACAATCCTTTATAAAGGCAAGACTACTGACTGTGTGCTATAGTGATTTAACAATTCCCATTAGTGTACAATTCCTCCATATGGTGCTTTTACAAGTGTTTCATTTAGGCACTGCATTGAGCAAACCACACACACATGCAAACAAGTTCTGTTAAGTGAAAAACTCGTTCCAAACACTGAAAGCAAGATCTCAGGGTTGTGAAAGGCACGGCAAGCAGGTCCTCGCATTTCCTTAAGACTGTACTGACTTGAAAGTCCGTAAGCTTTACTCAGCAGTACAATTCACATGATACACAATCAAAACTAGCTACTCGATCTGCAGTCTGTAGTGTTCAAATCTCTCAACAGCGGAGTGAACATTGCGGTTCTGTCAAGGCAAGCGGCTGAGTTCCACTGTAGGGGATTTCCTTTATTTTAAAGTGTCTTATGTCTATCACACTACGCTAACTGAACTGTCCTTTGCGGTTGGTTTAAATTGATGTGGCTTGATTTTGTGCTCGGGTTAGAGGCCTAGATGATGAGGTGAGATGGAGTTAGTGGAAAACTGGTGTGTGGGGGTGTACCACTTCATTTAAAAATGGACATGTGCTCAGGTCTCAAAATACTTGTAGATAGCCGTGACGTAAGTCATAACACTCTGCCAGTCTGGCCTTTCTGTGTGGACCATTTCATTAATGTCCTGAAAGAAAGAGAGAGAGTAAGGGAGAGAGAAAGAGGGATATGAGAAAGAAAGAATAAAGCAGTACTTTATATATTTATAATGGCAGCACAAAGTTCATTTAATTTTTAACAATCCAATCATTGTTTTCTGTCCTGAGCTTTTGGTTCAAAAGTTGAGTACTCTACACTCAAAGTCGCTGTGTTGAACATACAAAAGGCACATATTGTTGAAGCAGATAAAAATAAGGAAACAATTCTATACGGAGTGCTATAAATAAACAGTGCTGGCTGATAATGAAGTGTTTCCAGCTTTTCACCTGTTCTCAGCATACAGGATGGGAGTTGGGGACAGAAATATTCCACCTTGATGATTAATAGTGCTCCCACACATGCCATAAATCTGTATTAAACACTATTCTTACTGCACGTCTCTCTAAAAACCCCTTCCCCATTTGGTTTGCACATAAATGTGCATGTTCAGACTTCATCAGCTGGGTTTTGATCAAGCTAATGCCAAACATCTGATCTGATTAAGGTCTCTTACCAGAGTGGATTTAATGCCCACGCTTTCTGCAGCTTGGAAGGCCAATGTAAAATTTCGTCTCTGAAATCAGATGAAAAATTAATTATAAAACACAATGAAACCTTATGAAACATGAATTAACCTCAAACATGTAGGTCTGTTCAGATGGCAGCTTTTTTTTCATACAGCACACTGCAGTTCTGAGAAAAGCTCCAGCGTCATTTATAGAAGCCACTTGGTTTAACGCTCTGCTATGTGTGCAACGACATTTGAACATTAGGAGTGTGGTTTAGTTGTGCAAATACTGTTTGGAGCCACTTTGGAGGAAGGAGCGGATGTGAAAGTGGTGCACTTGCCTTGTCCTGACTGTTGAGCTCCTGATAGGGTATATGAGCAGGCAGGTATGTGTGAAGCACAGCACAGAATGCCAGCCCGTCATTCCAACTGCTGCTGAAGTTGGTTATGTCAATGTTCTGCAGTAACAAACGCATAACATAAAGAAACATACTCAACAGTGGTGAGAAAGATCTTGACCACTACAACCTCCTGGACCTAAGCAGGTCAGATTTCATGGTGGCAAAACTACATACATTTATTTGAATTCATTTAGCAGATTCTTTATCTAAAGTGATGTACAGTGCATTCAAAGTAAACACTTGATTAGTTTGTGTGTCCCCTGGAAACCAAACCCAGGATCATGTTCTTTCAATTGAGCTACAGAATCTATACAAAAATGTTATTATTAAAATGAATCTACATTTTAAGATCCATGTAAATATTTAAAATGTAAAAAAAAGTTTGAACTCATTTTAAAATAACCTTTTTACTATTGTACTAGAATGTTCTAGAATTCAATGAATTCAATGCATCATATTCAATGGAACATTTTGACACACAGCAAACTTTCTCATCTTCCTGTGGTTTAAAATCTATAGAGTTGACACTCATTTCCTGTTCGTACCTTTTGCCACAAGTTCGCTATTTTGCTCGTTATAGCACAAGTATTTTTCAGAACCTTTTTCATGTATCTACAGGCTTGATGTCCACTTTTACTGTAATGTTTGGAAGAAGAGCAGAGACCCTAATCTCTTTGTCTCACTAATTCCCACATACAATACAGCCAATACAAATGAAGGACTGAAACATCTGTATCATGTTTTTTCAACAATTCAACAACCTTTCAACATACAAACACATAGTCCCACTTATCTTCCGTGCCACCCTGATAATCATCAGCTGTGATCAGATCAAAGATTCATATGTGGGTCAAGTGTTGGTGGTTAACAACATCTACTAACAGAACATCAACTAAGTAGAAACTTATTTACTTGAACTTAAACTTAAACTTCAACTTAGGCTTTAAAGTTTAAAATATTTAAACTTAAACAAAAATAAGCTGAAATCATTAAGAGATTTCCTGAAGATTTCTTTCTACTACAATTTTAGAATTGTAAAATCATTTGTGAGGAAATAATGATTCTCATTGTGTTTAGTGAGGTTGGTCATAGCAGAGCTGGTGATGACCCTGTTTTTTGTCAAGTAGCATTTAGGCTGACAGGGAACTCCAGCAGACTTCCTGCTGAGGATCCTGATAAATAGTGAAATGTTTTTTCAATGAAACCTGACAAGGGTGAAAACCTCATTGATTAAACTGTAAGTGTAATTTGTGGTAGCTGTCAGATCTACAGTATAATAGCTATGTGCCGTGGACAGAGACGACATTTACAGTATGATGAGAAAGGCAAGAATAAAGCTTAGATCTTCCCAATGTAGTTTTAAAACCAACTTCTAAAAGCAGAAATACATGAAGTCATGACAACCAAGAAATAATCTCACAATGTGCATTTTATATATGCTATAAATTAACAGAACCAGAAAAAGCAACAAACAGGGATAGACTTGTGATGATACCAACCTGATAACCTTCAGTTTTCTTCTGACACCACCTCAGCAGTGCGTTTCTTTTAGAGCCGCCATATTCCCGAGCCAAAGCTGACAGAGGGTCTTTCCTCTCCTCTCTACATGAAATATTACACCAAACATCATCTTTTTGGCAGCTATGTTATTCTTCAACTCAATAACATACACAAATTTATATGACAGAATACGTTAAATGTGTGATGTACGTATGAGAAACAAAGCCTTTGAATACAAATTCAAAGGCAGTTAAATGATGGTGTAGGTTATAGTAAGGCTATGGTGAGTGCGTACCGAAGGCGGCTGCGTGCAGTGGGGTTGACGGAGGCCGTGGGGGAGGAGGAAGTGGAAAGGGAGAGAGGAGGGGCTGTCGATCCCATGGCTATCAGAGAGGAAGCTGGACCTCCATCAGGAGCGCTGATATCCCTCTTTGCCTCTTCACTGCTTCTGCGGGACACTGAGCAGTGGAGATACACCAGTATCATCATTCCTATTTTATTTGTATGAACCTAGTCCAATAGTCTCAGCCTCAGACAGCACACCCACAGCCCATTAACCAACTGATGCATACTGCACACAAAACTGGAAGACTTTCTTAATCTAATAAGCGTTAATCTGATTGGCTGACTCACAGAGGTTGTGTCATGTATTGTTACACTTGTCTACAACATATTTATGGAAACAATTATGAATCATACCTTAGTCAATTAAACTTAACTGAACTGTGACCAAATTTTAGTCATTGTCAGATTAAACTATAATTGTAGCGCACTGTAGTTGATGGTTTGTTGAAACCACTATTTATGACATCATCATATTAACTTGATTTCGATTGGCTGAAGTTCTACCTGTGATGGCCTTTGATGTGTCCATGTTAGAGACTCTCTGGAGAGCTGATGCTGGACGACTGCCATTGGCTGCTCGGAGCAGATGCTCTGCTGCAGAGAGGAACAGATATTACATCACAGTCAGGATTCCAGTATCTCCTAGTTCATCTATGAGCTCAGTAAGACTGAAGCAAATCCAGGAAAAACGAAAAATTACACAATGTTAACTTCCAACATATGAAAACGATGAAATGGTACTGCAAGCTAAATCAACAACAACAGAAAATTGTTGCAAAGATATCAATCTATGAAACTGAAAGAAACATTAGCAGAGACTGATGTTGACAGCCAATGGGTGAAGAGTCGTAAAAAGCAACAATCACATGCAGACTAAACTAATTTTGCCAATCAAAACACTTGATAAGGAGTTTCCAGTAAGCGGTCCATCGCTTCAAAAAACAGGCATGACAAAGGGGTCCTATGTCCTGCCCTACAAGTTCACAAACATACACCACCTCCCCTTCCAGTATATAAGAACAAAGGAGAAAACAAGAGGGGGGAGCATTGAAACCCATTATTTTTTCATACTTGGCATATTTTCACACGAGTTATCATGTTTGAGGTCACCATGAGTTCAATGCTGCTGGAGGGGTGACAGTGTCTGGAAATTAGTTGCTTTGTTACAAAGAAACTAACCCCAAAATTCAATTCCTTTTCTTACCTGCCCTGTTATGAGTGTTATGATCTGAATCGGTCTCCCAAATTACAATATAATTTCAAATAAAATGAGCAAACAAACAGACATTTGTTTACTCAACAAGTGGAAGAGCACAACAGTAGTGCAATTAAAACTCTATTATTATCTTTTTGTTATATGTCTCATATAAGATTATATAGTCTTATATAAGATTATATAGTCTCTGTTTGCATAAGTTTTTATTTCTTGCTGCAGATTGTTTTAAACACACAGATCTCATAAAACATTGTAAAGTTTATGCTTGATTACCTGATGTCTGTTAAAGTATTAATGTATGTAGTCACATGGTGTCAGTTACCTGGCATGCTGATGTCTGTGTAGCTTGGCCTTTTGTCTGTCAGGGAGGACAGCGGCTTGGCAGCAGCCATAGAGCCAGTGATTGAGTGTCTCTGCATGTAATTAACACAAATTTTATATTTAAACACTCTTCAATACAATATATCCAAGATATTTTCCATCAACTGGTCTAAAAAACACACAACACAACATTTGAAAGATATGAAAGTTTGTCGTGTTCAGGAAATACAAAGGGCATGGTTATTTCAGGTGAGATCAAGTCACATATAATATCTGCACAGAGATGGACTTATATCCATCCTCATATCCACTCAAGACCCCCACAAGCTCTTTTCTGTGCTTGAAGATACAGGAAGCTGTAATAACCAGTCAAATTCACAGAATCTGATCTTCTCTTCATGACTTCTGCCCAACACTTACACATAATCAATTTTTTATATGCACTCATGCCTGGATTGTTGCCAGCTTTAGTTAAACCCTTTCTGCTCTTTTCTCTTTGGAATATTACTTGAATCTCCATCAATCCACACCTAATCTCTCAGGAGGATTGAACTTCTGAAGGATCTATTCTTCTCTCCTCATCTCACCTTTTTTCAATAATGGACTGATAACCACATCCTTACATAACCTCACTGCTAAATAGAGCCGACCACGATTTACACAAAATTTCAAAAAACAAGGCTAAAGTGTAACAGTGTTTAAAACAAATATAGAAATTTTAATTGCAAGCCTTTGTTTAGATTGTCATGTAATAATGTAGTTATTAGTTTTTTATATTTAAGAGCAAATGTTTAAATCTGAGACAAGCGTATTGTTAACTACATAAAAAGGCATCATAAAAATTAAATTTTTCCAAAATTTAAAAGTTCAAAATAATAATAATAAAAAAACAAGAAAAAAACTGCAGAAAAACAGAAACCTTAAGAATTCCGTTTCACACCCAGAACATACAGAAGCACAAGAAATAAACGCAAACGGAAAGAGATCAGGCCAGAATGGAAACTCTGTAGTTCACATGAGTAAGTGATGTGAGAACTGTCAAAAGTTCCGGTGGTCCAGAGAAGAGGAAACAGTGCTATCTCGAAGGTCCAACAAGCAGGAAACCAGCAGGGAAACTGTTTGACGTTTAAAGCTAAAACGAAACTTTCTCTGCAGCGCTGCATGTCATCATGTGACTGATGATACCTGTATTGGTGAGACTGCGGCAGCGGGTGGGGTCTTCATAGGGCTGGGGCTGAGGGGTGTGCGGGGTAATGATGCAGTTGCAGCCGTGCTTGCTGCGGCAGCCGCTGCAGCGATTGCAGTAGCATTGGCTCCTGGACCTGCGACCACACCAGTGACCAATCAGAAAACCATAACATTAAAACATCATCATTTCAGACCTCATGCAAGTTTAGTTTCCTTCATTTCAGTCATATCAGATCAGACAGAAGTCAGAAGATACAAAATATACAATGGCACAAAACACTGTGATGATAAAGGGATAGTTCACCCAAAATTAAAAATTCTTCCATCATTAACTTACTCTAATGTTATTGCAAACCTGTATGACTTTGCATTTATTTCTGCAGAACACAAAAGAAGATATTCTGAATTATGCTAACCACACGACAATGACACCCATGGACTTCCATTGTATGGATACAAAACCAGACATTTCTAAAATATCTTTTGTGTTTTACAGAAGAAAAGAGTCATAAAGGTCTTGAATAAAATGAGGGTGAATAAATGACAAAGACTATCAGTTTAATTTGAAATAATAACTGTGATGTTAATTTTGCAGACGGTACCCTGAGAGGCGCTGTCGAAGCTTTTGATGAGGGTTTTAACGGTGGGCGAAGGCTCAGAGGATGTGGAGGGCCGTCGACTCAGTCCCATGCCCTGCCTGAGCGCGGCCAGGTCCCTCTCCACTGCATTCATGTAGTTATACACGCGACCACGCTCCTCATCTTGCCTGTCAAACAGCACAGAGTCGCATACGTTAACATGGACACTCTGTCTCCACATATACACTAAAATCAAACTTGGAGAAAAAGTGATAGACCTGTAGTTCATGATAGACACCTAAACTTCATCTTCCATCACTTATAGTCTTGTTGCACTTACTTGCGGTTCTTAACTTCATCCAGTTCTTTGCTCAGCTTCTCGTTCTTCTCCTGGGCTTCCTGCAGGCGGCGCCGCAGGTCGCCGATCTCCTCCTGCGCTTCTGATTTGATGTCATTAGCGATGACCACCGCCGTCTGCAGATCTGCCTGAAACTGACGCCACTCTGCCGACTCCTCCTGAACATATAGGGAGTTTAATAGATGTAACCCAAAGATCTGCATTCATCCAGTTTAAGTTTGAGGGTGATCAAACTTGCCACTATCACTCATTTTCCACTCATAACATTATTTTGGCTAACTACAGATGCTACAGTAAAGTACACAACTTTATAAAGAGATTTACGACTCACTGGATTTTGTGTCATGTGGTGGTGTTTAATTTGTCATGTCATTTCTGTGGCGTTTAATCATAAATGCATCTGACTGTCAGCCATGATTGTATTTACAATATAGCTCAAACTGTCCTATCTTATTGCTTATATCTCTGGGATAAATCCAGCGAGGGGTTGTGTCTTACATAATACAGTAAATTGTGCAATAATTAATAAACAAAAGTGAATGTTCACTGAGCATGTGTATTTTCTAAGTGATTTTTTCTGTGGTACAAAGATTACACTCAGAAGCTGAGGACACCCTTTCAGAGGATGCCTGTCTGTGATAGGCTGATCCTCAGATGCCCTTACAAAGCACCGCCCCTGTCCTCACTCACCCTAAGTTTGCGGTGCAGGATCTTTATCTCTCTTTCCATGTCATGCTTTTGATCTTGAAGCTTCTTCATTGAATCTGATGGAAACAGAATTAGAGTGAACAAGCATGTGAATGGAGTTCATGAAGGGTTCAGATTAAGGTCATTAACAGAAACACTCTGAAAATGCACCATAGTTACAGAAATTATGCACAACGAGCTGTATGCTTCAGTATGCATGAGATGAAAGAACAAATTAAGAAGATAATAATCTTTTTAAACATCTTCACAGACATGTGAACTTTTCTATAGTCGTGTTATATTATTGATTGTATCAAAAGACAACTGCTAACCCAGGGGTTTTCAAAGTGTGGGGCGCGCCTCCCCAGGGGGGCGCCAGAGCACGTCAGGGGAGGCGCAGGGAGAAATTATAATAAATAAATAAAAAATTGAATTTATATATTATGTTTTTTTTGGTTATTGTTTTTATTATTATATTTAAATGTTTTTATTATTATTATTATTATTTATTATTAAAGTGAGTTAACAGTTTTACATTGTTCTGTGTGTTTATCTTTGTGCGTTTGTGTGTGTGATGGGGGGATTTGGGGGGCGCCATTAGGTAAGTTGTGTCAAAAGGGAGGCCCACTGTCTTAGACTTTGAAAACCCCTGTGCTAACCCAAGAGAACCATGTTTGTAAAAGACTGGCGCCCCCGTGTGGTGAGATGGGGAAAATATTCCTATTACAGTCACAGTCCATTCACTAGCTTAACTGATGCTTAAGGGAAGTATATGAAAATCAGACTGTCACACTGCAACACAACGAAGATAAATGTGCTTCAGGATATTAGTCTTAAGACTACGATTTGTGACAGGGATTGAATTCGACTCACTCTCTAGGTCGCTAATGATGAGGTTGTCATGAAGTTTCACAGCTCGGTGCTGCTCCACTTCATCCTCCAGCTCAAAGATGGTCTCCTTCATGTCGCCGATCTCCCTCTCCTTCTCCTGCATGTCCTCGCGTTGCTTCTCTAGAGCTCTTTTCTGCTCGGCTAGCTCTTTTTGCACTTCACTCTGGAAGTCCCTGTACTCTGCATCAAGCTATACCACCACAAAATAAAAAAAGACTCAAAACTACTGCCAGGCTTCTAACAGTCTTAGTGAGCATAAGCAATAGTTCATTTAAGGCTCACCTTATTGAGAGTATCTTGTAGACATGCCACTTCGCTGCGAGCGTCTCCCAGGTCGTCCTGCAGTTTGGCAGCCTTGGCCTCAGCTTCCTCCTTGTCCAGCCTAACCCCCTCTAGAAGCTGGTGGATATCATTCTTGTCACCCGCATTGTGGATGGAGTAGAGCTCTGCAACTTTTTGCCTTTCCTGCTCCAGCAAGGCCCGACAGCGGATCAACTCGGTCTGGTCGTTGCTTACGGCAGCTTTACACTCCTCCAACACTGCGGCCATACCAGCCCGCTCCTGCCTCTCCACCTCCAACAGCCGCTCCATGTGATGGTTGCGCTCCTTTAGTGCAGAGATCACGCTCTGAGCTTCGGCATTATCCTGCTCAGCCATCTTTAGGGTGTTGCTCAGATGTTGCTGCACACCCAGGAGCTGCTCACGCTCGAAGCGAGTGTTTTCCACAAGCTCTACATAGCGCTGCTCCAGCTCCAAGTATCGGCCGCTCTTAATGTCTTCGTCCACTGAATAAGCCACACCGTGCTCATCCAACAGCGAGCGGAAGTACTCGATTTGACGACCACAGTGCTCGAGTTTGTCACTCTGTTGGCAAAGGGAGTCCATGAGCAGCACCTTTTCCTCTCCAAGCCTTTCATTCTCACCATTTAGCTCCTGTGTTATCTGCTGCAGGTCTGCCAGTTCCTGTAGGGTGGCTTGGAGCTCCTCTGATGTGCTGTGTTGGTTCTCCTCCATCTGGTGTATGCGCTCTGTCAGGCAGGCCACAGAGACCTCGCTGGTGTTGCCACTGCTCCCCTTACGAGAGGAGTTGCGACATGCTGGAGCGCCACCTTCAGACTCGGAGGATGATAAAGAACCGCAGCCAGAGGGGGCGTCCAATGCATCATCGCTGGAGGTGACCGCTTGGTAGACCTCACTAGACTCACTGTCCAGATTGTCTGTTGAGCCACTTCGCTGACCACCTGTCAGAAGGTCCTCCATGGAACCTGGTGCAGATCCCTCTGCAGACAAGGCCACACAGTCTCCATGAGCTCCACCACCACCAGTGGAGGAAGGATCAGGACTGGTGGGGTAGACAAAGTTTCTTTCAGCCCCATCCAATCTCTGCTCCAGGGAAAAGCCCAAAGCATTCAGGCGGTCCTTTAGCATGCGGTTTTCGTTCTTAAGCAGGTTGAGCTCTCCACGGATGGCCTGGTTCTGCTCCTGTAGGAGCATCAGTGTTGACTCCACATCTGCAGCTGTAATCACTGCCACTGCCTCCCTCTCTGGTGGCCTCTCTTCTTCTTCATCCTCCTAGAAGTTTCATAACAATATAGTTTGATTTTTTTGCCCATGAAATCCATTTATTCATAATCTAAATAACAATCATAACCAACAATATTCATTGTTACTTGTACCACAACATACAATAAATCTAAATTATAATATATTTTCCAAGTATGATTATGTGTTTGTATTTGTGTAAGTATTTGGAATTAAAACATGCATCAATACTGTAAAGTAAAAATTGATCAAACCTCAGGCAGTCCCAGCTGAACCCTCATGTCTCTCAGCTCACCACGTAGCTGCAGGATTTCCACGTCTTTGCTCTTGGCCAGACCTAAAAGATCTTTCACTTTGGCCTCCAGGGCCACCTTATCGTTCAGTTGTCCGTCAGACTTTGATTTGCTCATGCGGCTCTCAGAGTCTGATGTCTGGGCCTGTCCACGAGAGTGTCTAGGCTGAGCTCTGTCAGAACCCCCGATGGATGACTGCTTCTTACTGCTGGAGGACCTGGAGTTCCGTAAACGATCATGTGAGGAGTTTGACTCCTTGGAGGCTGTGGATGTTCGTTTGCCTGATGGGCCTTGTAGAGACAAAGACAGAGATACAAAAACTGCTCAACCTGGAAAGCATTTCAATGCATGCCTACAATAGACTGCAATACCAACAACAGTAGACTAAACCATTCTTAAAAAACTATTTAAGTAGTTCTTAAATAAAACAAAGTACAATTTTAGTACAAAATAACAATAGACATTTGGGTATATTGAATATAATAAATAGTAATTTGCATTCTCAAAAAGGCCTATCAAGGAAAAACAAGAGAGAATATTTAAGAGATGTTTCACTTCAGATACCCGAGTTGCTCTTGGTCTTGCTATCAGGGTTATTAGTGTTTGTTGTAGAGGAACTTGAGTGAGCAGAGGTCGATTTCTTGCCCTTGGCAACACTGTTGTTTGTGCCTGCACTGCTCCCAGCCATAGCTGCTAAAAGATCATCATTGCTTTTGATCTGTTAATCAAAGATGAACAAGTCAATGCAAAAACACTAATAAGAACTTAAAACCAGTGATGTAGCGTTAATTAAAGGTGAACGGATTTAGTAGGTGATTTAAGACACACTGCAGTGATGTTACCTTGGAGAGTGGGGCTGTGGTAGGGCTCTTAACAGCAGTTTTGCCAGCAGAGGTTCCGGCCGTCACCGCGTCACCTTTACCTCCTCCACACGCTGCCTTATTCCCTGCTGGCCTGCCTGCTTTCTTCATACTGCGCTCGCTCCTGGTGATACATCTACCCTTCAGTCTGTGCAGAGAGAAAGAACAGGTTACGGTTAACAGATATACTGTGATATAGGTGAATACAATAGTAAAGTTTTATATACACAATCTCTGTGGCACTTTCGAAACATTGTTTTTTTGCTTTACTTTTGTGTTATATAATCTAACAGCTATAATTTAGAGTTATACTGCTCTTTGTGTCTTGTATACATTTCCCAAGGCCTGAATAAAGATACATTTCTTTAGAAAATTCGTAATATAGGAATTTTAATAAACTGGATAAATAAATCAATGCCTGTTCAAGTCCAGCAGGGGGCAGACAGTTTTTAAAGAGCTTAAAGAGATTACTAACAATACATCCATTTATTTTGAAATTTTTCATTTTTCCATAGCCCTAAGTTTTCATTAACATAACACGCCATAAACATTATTTTTGAGGCAAGTCATTTATTTTGGCCTTGTTTAGTGACACTCGGATTGCTTGTTTTTCTAGCAAGATCTGGCAACCCTGGATGAAGAACACTTGCACAGCTGGGAAAAAGGCTTCAAAGCGCGGAGCACATTTTTCCCAAGGCTACTACAAGTTTATAAGAAACAGCTTCCTGGCAAATCTAGCATGATGTTGACTGATGCTGAAGAGCCCACTGGCTCTAATGAGAAGGACCTGCTTACATGGGCTCCTTGTGTAGTAAACCGCAAATTAAATAAGCATATAAGCACAGCTTGTCATCAGCTGGGCTCGAAGCTTTACCATGAGTTAATAGAAGAGCTGTATGTCCCCTCTCTATAGGCTGCAGAAAAACAGTGCCTTAAAAGGCAAAAAAAAAAATCTTGGATGTGTTTAGGAGATCATCATAACAATACCAGAGCTGGCCATCTGCAAAAAAGCGAAAGCCTTCAGCTTTTTCATCACTTATTTTTATAGACAAATTCCAACTCAACAGTAAAAGAATCCAACAGTTTAAGGCAACAGATACGCAGTTTTGAGTGGGCAACAAGCGAGGGCAATTAATCTGGGCATCACAAAATAACAATGCCTGGAGATCCGTGATTATATCGTGGAGGGAGGGAACGAAAGAACATCTGAGAAACATTAATGGAGGCATTTAACATCACTGTTCAGCTTCAAAACAAACTACGCCACAACAAACCGCTCAAGTAGGTCAGGGCAAAACAAAAGGACACTTAAGTGAAGATAATTTAGACAATCAGGTGGAACTTCTTCTGCAGTCTGAGAGACTCTTAAAAAGTGACATTTGTTTGGCAGCGCTCTTTGGTGAACAATGGCAAGGTGTTTTGGAAAGGTTGCTGCTCAGAACTTGATTTTCCAGCCCTGACGAAACTGCCCTGCACGGAGTCGGCAATTCTGCACTTGTTTGTGGACGGCGTGGATCTTTCCAGACATTTCATTTAATGGCTCCCTGTTGTCCTCTCTTCACTGATCAGAGGTAGGCAGAGAGCCCGATCCTCCTTCCACTCAATGGGAGAGAAAATAAGGCTAATATCTTACAGCTGTTGTGAGGCAGTGGGTGGGTATGTGGGAGAACGTCTGCTTCATTTCCAACGTACAGACCCCCCCAATGGAAAAGGCTGCAGTACACATTCCCTTAAAGGGAGAGTCTCTGGATCAGCACTCCAGAAGAGATTTTTTTCAGAAGTGTCTCGGGAACCATCCTGACACATTGCGTCAGTCTTCCCAGAATGACTAAAGCCCCCAATATGAATTGCTCATTTATTTATCATTTTATCTGACCTATATATTTAAAAATCTACTAATATGTATATTTACATTTATTGGTTAGTAAACGTCACATCCATTTCCAGATATTACAGTTAGTTACACCCACACACTGTTTAAAACTACTGACTTTTTAAGAGAATTTTAAAACCAAGTTTAGTAGCCATAGTTGACCCACTACATTTTAGCAATTTCCTGTATTTAAAGAAAGGCCCTGAACTTGTCTTCTACTTGTTAAAAACAAACAGAGAACAGTTTACATAGTAGTTTACATATGAAGTTTTTAAAGCATTTACAAATTGCACTTCCAGGGCAAAAAACTAATAATAAATAAAACACAAACATATCAGTCCATCCATCCACAAGACCTTTACTTCTTTCTCTCTCCACATCCCATCCTCTTTCTCTACCCTGTATTTGAACTTCAACCCCATTATCATAACCTCCAGCATTATTATTATTCTGCAGTATTATTTATCAATAAATAAACAAGTCGCATCCTCTATATGCTGTGAATTAAACCATCATAATGGACACAATTAATTTTCTCTTTCTCACGCTCTAACACCCAATTATCATCCTACATCACTGCATGCTGGACAACCTCACACTGGATCACAAACTACCAATTACATCCACATA
>JAZGTK010008375.1:0-18350 GCA_036877625.1 Ambastaia sidthimunki
TCGGTCCCATCTCTTCGCAGTCGCCCGGTATGGCTCAACTTCAAAATGCCTCCACAGCTTGGCAGAGCATCAGCAGTGATTCTTACCGTTGTATATTTCAAAGCTGCAACCACACAGTCGTTTCTTACCTTATCAATAAATAAAGTCTCTCTATTTCTCTTTCCTCCTTCTCCCTCAATCTCACGCTTTATATTTTTTTGCACTCTTGTTCGCTTCTTCAAAACGTTTAGTTGGCATTGAATGTCTAGGGGCTTCTCTGAAGAGAAGTAGCTATTCTCTTTGTCTGTACGGTTAAATATTTCCTGCTAGTTTGTTGTGTTTCTCCGCACCCTCTCCCTCAGAAACATTTTTTCAATCCTTTTTTTTAATAGGCCCCAAAACGACCGGCCGACCACATAAACACTTTTGATCAGGTCTTCTTTGTTGTTTATTTTTTGTATTTTTTGAAATGACAAAAGGGTTGAGATTCACGCAGCCACCCGTTAAACCTGCACACGCGTTCACAAATGCGCCGCATGTTGCTATGGAGATGCCATTAAAGTTTAACCGCTCTCTCAAGCCAAACTTTTCTGATCTTTCATCCTCGCCGCATTTCCACCTTTAAATTGTTTATGTCTCTTTTACGTGTCATTTATAATGCATTTTATTGACGGATTTGTCAAAGAGCTTTTAATTAGAGCTGGCAAACCAGCACGTTTGGGAACTCGCAACAAACCAGAGATGCAGCCAACTTGTAATCCATGCATGAGAGTAAAATCTCGCTCTCTCTCTCCCTCTCTCTCTTCTTTTTCTGTTGAAAGGGTCTGGACACCAGGTGCTCATGTAGATGTAGAGCATTTTTCCCTGTGGCGTGATAAATTGGTCCACATAAAGAGGGTATTCATCCAAAAAACTACAGTCTGCCTCTCATAGAGAAAAAAACAGACAGAAAGCAGGAGAAATCGCTTAATAAGTCAATATACAGCTCACAATGGCTGCCGTGCTGCCCACAGGTTGGATGGAGTGACGTTTAAATTTCACCACAATTTTTAAGCGAATACTCACGCCACCAAAACTTCATTTTGATCTTTATCAGCTTAGGAAGCATCAGGCAGGCCTTGAAAATATTTTGGAAAAAAAATCTACTTGCTGTCACAGGTTCTTACATTAATAGAAACAAAGTGATCACAGTACTAGAACCAATATTACAGCAATAAAGTTACAGGAGAATTCAGGTTTACTGTGTATTCTTAAAAGAGCTAAGAGGGAACATTCTCAGAACATTGGCTACTGTTCTCTAAAGGTTCTTTCAAAGTTATCAAAATGTTCTTGCAGTAACATTATAAATATATAAACACACACACTCACGTATATATATGTGGCTGGGTATGAACTCTATTTAATAAAACACAATAAAATATTCAATAAAAGACATAGACCAGTGTGGGGTTCTTGTACAGTCCTTCAACACTATTGTGTGTCTGTGCATGAGAAGAACTATGTTTTAAAAATTTACAACCACGATACAGAAGTGACAGCAGACATCGCTTCTGCTTTAAAGGATCTGCAGCCCTTCGTCCAGTCCTTTTGTCAAAATATTGCTTGCCTCAGCATTTTCTGCACACTTGATCTGGATCATAAAAATCATTTTAGAACCAGAATCGAGTGTGAACACAACATAAGGAATCTGGTGTCACACATAAAAACAATACTGCCGCCCATTTCAGTTCACTTTCCTTCTGCTCGGTTATCAGCCGAGATACAGAGAAGAAGGTAAAGCGGAGAAAGGCAGCTTTGTATCCTCAGTGGGAGACATCACCCGAGGTAAGACACAGGTGGATGGAGCCAGGAGCAGGGTCACGGTAAAGATTTATATTATGTACGAAGTAAAGAACAAGAAGAAAAATGGCCGTCCGTAGAGCATTGCAGAGGAGTCGGTGAACCAGCTGTTCGGTGAGCGTGGGGGGAAGTGGTCAGGTAAGACAGAGGCCTGGAAATAATAATCACAAGCCCATCTGCTGACCTGAGACTGCATGGCCCCAGGGCCCCAGGCACACCGCCCTCCGTATGGAGCTCATCGCCCCGACACGGGCAGCGTATTCAGCCCAGGCGCGAAAGGGCTTCTGACATGCAGCCACATGCTCCCATTCTGTGTTTGTTCCCCTTACTGTGTGCAAAACAATGCGTACGGTGCATGGAATGCACAGATATATTGCGGGTTACTTATGTGGCAACTTTTCGAACAGGGGTGAGGACGGATTATGTCCCATGAGATTTCTATTCTAACAAACAGATTTCAGCTTTCTTCTTTGTTTTATGAAGGTTAACATTAGAACATTATTTCTGATTGTTTGATCATTGTTTTAGAAACCAATTATTTTTCAAGACTATGATCATTTATACAAAGAGTAAAATAACCCAAAATAATTTAAACGTGTGAAAAATATGATTTTTGATTATGATTTTTATACATTTTTATTTAAATATAAACAACTGGCACTAATAAAGCTTTATAAGTGTGTGTGGTTGCTTAGTGTAAAGTGTGAAAATATGTGAATTATGTGAATTTATGATATGCAAAACGTGTAAAATTAGCCTCAATAAGAAGCAACTTAAAGTTTTAAAAGCAATTTACAGTACAGTTATACATTGTATCAGTACATGCATTTCCTGGGAATCAAACCCATGACCTTGGCGTTGCAGGCGTCGGGTTCTACCAGTTGAGCTACAGTGCTGATATAACCCAGCTGAAAAAATGGAACCCTGTTGTCTTTCTGTTTATGCAGAGTGATTGCTTTAGAGCACACGTTTATCTAATGGCTGTTATCCCAAAGCAAATGTGATGATTTATCAGTCTTCTGTTAAATGTGATGAATTTCACACGGCAGAATAATACACAGAGGGGGCTTTTCAACATCAAAGCAGAAATGCCTAGAGAAAGCCAGTCCAGGAGCTCATATGTCTAAAAGCCAAGCTAGTTTAATTTAACCATTTATTTGGTGGTTAATAGCAGCTTCAGATGGCGCATTAAGGAAACCTGGGATTAAAACATTTATCATATTAGAGTGCTTATAGCTGATTTCCAGTGCGCGCATCTGTAATGGCCTCTCCTGGAACAAATCAATATTGTGTTACACTGTAATTGACCGATTATGAGGCTCAGATGAGTGAAAAGTCGAATCGTAATTACACACGGTGATGAAATTGAAGGGCCGGAGGAACGTGACGAGAAGCCACAAGGAACCAAAAGCTCAAGGCCCCCGAATGAAGACAAGGATCTCCGCTCTCCCTTTGAACCCACTTAACGGGCTGCATTGACAGGCACAGACTTCTCAAAGCAGCCCTGGATGGTAATTACAAGCGTCGGGGCTCTGCAAAAAAAGAGGCTTTTTATATTGAACCCTAGCATCTGCCGCCAGAGAGCTCTTACGGTTGCCACGGCGAACGCTGCTGACGAGAACTCAGACCCGGTCCAACATGCAAAGAACACACAAGCCATAAATCACCTCGTAGGCCAGAGAAGAGACACTTCAGGAGAGAAGTGCTGGGGTAGACCGTACAGAACGTCTACTGAGATCTTCGGAGAGAAACTTCTAAGCAAATATATACCTAAGAATCAAAGCCTTCGAGTCAGAATCCAACAGCAGGGCTGGTGAGCTTCTGCAAAAGTTCTAATTGGAACCCAAAAGATGAACCTGTGCAGATTGATGTCATAGCAGAACTTTACAGTGCAAAAAATCATTCTTTATGAACATTTATATCTTGTTTTCCAGTCAAAATATCTGAAATTTACTTAAGAAACAACTTTGGATATTTGGATAGTTTTTTCCTCAGAGAACGTATCTAGTTTATTTTGTCTTCCTGCACGGGAAGATTTTTCACTTGTTTATGTTTTGTTTATATTACAATGAGTGAAAATAATACTGCCAGTGCGGTATGACAAAATACACTTGTATTCAGGAAACATCCTCTAAAAAGAAGTTTCATACATAGTTGCTTATCATGTAAATATATCTTGATTTGTAAGATTTGAAACTGGGAAACAAGTAAAAAACAAATTTAAAACTCATTGAGAATCCAGATTCAAAAACCTTATTTTATAGAACTAAAAACCCACACAGAAAAAAATCTGAAAAACATATAATACAACTTTCTAACTATATGACAATTTAAAAACTTGACACACTGGACTATGATAAAAAGGTAAAATGAATCAATGTCAAAAATTATTCTTCACAGAAAAGGTTCTTTTTTTAAACCTACTAATGACTTTTAGTTTAGACAAAACAAGAGTTTACATTGTTAAAGAAAAAATATGATTGGTTTTCACCTGTGTTAAAGTCACTGTCAAAATGTCAGGGTGTTGCTAGGTGGTTGCTAGGAAGTTCTGGGTAGTTGCTTATTGGCCCACCTCAAAAGAGCCCACCAAGTGTCTATGATGACTCAGGCTGCTCTTCAAAAGTTTGTGGTCTATATTTAATTTTGTGGCAGACAAAATCCATAAATCTGACTGTATAGAAAAGTAATAACCCTTGTTTTTTCAATAAGCATGAACAGTAACGTTTGCCTTAGCATACACGGCTAATAAAGCAATTCCGTTGTCACTGCTAATCATCTAAATCTTTAATCCCATAAATAAAATAGACAAACTATTATTATCCTATTATCCTTTCAAAAACCAATTATTAAAAAGTGCCTACGATTACTTTGTAAATGCATAAGCACTCACAGAAGCTCCCCCACACGCTCTCTGACACACAGTCAATCTAAATAACACAAAAGAAACCTTTAAACAGATCATCACCCCATCACAGTTGCGATACTGCTGACCTAAACAGATGTTTTGTCTTACAAACGGCAGGCCGCGAAGTTCGCGAGCCGGCTGCCAGCGATGATAGAATTGATGCAATTTTGAAGGCTTGAGGAAAACAAGAACTTTGCTGAGTTCCCCACTTTGAAACGAGAAGAAGATCCACAAAGCGGAGGCAAATTTTAATTACATCGATTCAGCTCCCCAAAATGTAGAATTCTATCAGCCAGTCAGCACAGTCTGTGTTTTCTCTCACTGCAGAGGAGAGACGGTGCTTTTTTTGTAAAGCCAGGCGCTTTGCACAGTCAATACACAAAACGCGTCGAGCACAAAAGCTCAGTTTTGCCGCTATCAACATAATATGTGAAAGTTCTGTGACGGAGGTGGCAAAAATCCCGCGCATTATTCAAAAGCCCCACTTAAAACTGATCACCATCGCAAAATGCAAACAGGCAGAGAGGAATTTGAGATTTTGTGACATTTTGTGATGCTAATAGTTTATTAATGAGGGAAACTGTTGTTGTCTGTCTTATAATAACTCATTTTATATTTATGTTCCTGTTTTTTAAACACATGAGAAACTATCAAAAGGAAATTGAATGGTTACCAATTATAGAAACAATCCACCATTTTGTGGAAGGTAATTGTTTGTCTGACAGACATACTGTAGGTATCATGCACACAGCTCATGTTTTATTGTCAGCAAAAGACCTACAAATCAAAACGAAGCAAAAATGCTGTTTCCCTTCTTTTATTTTTGACTTTGGGCCTGTAATTTTGTTATTATTAGTCTAGTTCTTTGCTGCCTTGTCTAAAATTGCCTGCATTTGATCTTTTATTCAATTATTTCCACAGTATTTTGCAGCACCGCTACTTTTGATGTCGCACAGATGCAGCATCCAAGAGGAAAATTTCATTGCTCAGATGTTGCTCAGGAAACTTAATGGAGTCTGTAACACTTCAGCTTCAACTTTGGCTCAAATGCTTCTCTTGAAAACTCCTTAGGAGAAATAATATAGAAACAGCTGTTGACATACAGTAAAAGTAATTTAAGAAATATTTAAGCATGTCTATCTTTGATGTTTGACTGCATGCTTTATAATCTAAGCACAGTTTGAAACATTACTGAGATCTCCTCTGGAGCTCTAGGGGAGACACAAGTGAGATTACTTGGGTGTTATTCTCAGCAAACAAAAATCTGAGACTTGAGACTTGAACTGATATGGTTCTGATCTGAAACTGACACAGCTATCTATGGTAGATTATAAGAACGTTTCCCTAATGTTTTTATTAAGTAACAACAATGTTCAAAATGTTACACAAACGTTATTCAAACATTTCTAAGTCTGTAACATTTTAAAAATGTTCCACTATTTAAAAAGAATGTTTTTGATATATAGAATGTTCAACTTATGTTACTGCAAGAACATTTTTGATAACTTTGAGAGAACTTTTAGAGAACGTTAGCCAGCATTCCGAGAGCGTTCCCTGTATGCTGGAGAGCTATTAACGAGATCATATTAATGATTATAATTTCCTCTGATACATCCTATCTGCAAGCTTTCAGACCCAGAAGAAAGCATTTAGTTTGAAGTTCATTTGAAGTACAGCTGTGTGTTTGTGCACGCAGCCCCACAGCATTTCCCCGTATTACACATGAATTGATCTGTTTCACCGTGGCATGACCAGCTCTGTCAAAAAAGAAGAAAACAGGCGAGGAGAAATGATGGTGTTCTACAGATCGCCTCAGGCATGAATTAGTTTCCACCTGCCCTCCTCTGTTACACACTTAGCACCTTCTTTCTCTCTGTAATGCTAGTTGGCAAAGGCCAGGGGCAAAAAAATCTCTTTATGTTGGCTGGTTTGTTTTGAAGACTGAGTGAGGAGGTGGCCGTGGATAATTTTACCGGGTTAACCGCTCTGACCTAAAGGTAATTGTCATAAAACCGCTGTCATATGCTTTTTACATCTCTTGTGTCTCTCTTTGGTTTGTCCTCTGGAGTGAACTGGTCTGATCAGAGTGGATGAAAACAAAAGTTTATGTTAGTCACAGTTGTACGCAGAGTTCTGCTCCTGTTTTTCACCGTTCACTTGTTTTTCCAGGAGAAAAATGTCGCTGCATTTTTCATAGTGCTTTTATTAGAATCGCCTCTAAAACAACTTACGTTTCTGAATGACATCACGTCTTTTCTATCTCTATTTCCAATGAAATAACGAATGATGTCACATCGCCCAAATATATTAAAGAAGAAGGCTTGTTGATCAATAAGGAAATAATTGTATATCTTTTAGATTTTTACAAACTTTTTTTAAAGATCAATTTTTTAAAGATCTAAAGATTAAAGCAGTGGGGGCTAGGGTTCGAGTCCAGCATGCGCTAATTCCTTATTCCATTGCCCTTCCCATCGGTCTCCACTGTCCTATCAATAAAGCATAAAACACATGGAGAACTAGTGTATTAGATATTCAAAAACATCTGTCGTGATAATGTGATTTTGAAGCCTGTAAACATCTGTAGTAACAGAACCATCATGCCTAAGTTCCACCATGTTTGATTATTCTGCAAAACAGCTGAAACAAAAACACTAACAATTGCATGTAAAAATGTGTAAGTTAAAGCCTGTAAAAAACAGGACGAGCTTGAATTAGCAACTGGCTAGGCTCAGTTGATGTTTTGACAGTGCTTTGTACTGAACGATTGTTCTCCAGACAGCTGAGCAAGGAAACACGCTCTGTGTTGTTTGAAAGCCCAAAAGGATATACCGTGGTATCATCAAAGTCCAGCACACCTTCTGTGTGACAGACAACCCTTAATCTTCCTCTGAGAGTCCACATCTCTGATCGCTCATTTCAATCGATGGTGTTTGAATAAAGGAGTAAGACGTCTAACCTGCGATATTTCCAGTCTTACGGCTCTACCGTGACAGATGTTATCAATCAATAGTTCTGCCCACTCACATACAGGATAAAGTTGATATTAACCTAAATAGGACACATCTGTTTCTGTTAGTTGAGTCAAAGTTTAATTAATTCTCAACTCGTTTTTATTTTTAGTTGCCGTGTTTTTATTTATTGCCGTACGGTAATGAGGTTGAATAATGGAAATGTGTTGCTCCACTGTTAGCCGGGGTGCGCGTCGATGCGCAACACAAAACCGCACAAAACAAACTCGCCGGCGTCTGCTTCAACCCCGCTTTGTACCTCTATCGTCTTTTATATCACCTCAAAACTCGCTCTCGAGAATCACTGGAGGATCATTTTTTTCCTCACAACTTTTTAAAGAGAAAATTAGTCTTCTCCCCTCCAGCGGAGTTCAAGGACAGATCTGTACAACCCGGAGAAACACACAGCAGCTAAGACCTTGGTTTCGGTATCTAGGGACCATTTCATGCCTGGATTGAGCTTAGACGGAGCCGTAACCTTAAGCCCTTCGCTTCCAGGATCAATAGAAGTTGAAACAGTGCAAGTGCTTTTTCTTTATTGGTCTGTTTCCCAACATTTAAACGCACGTCTTTGTGTTAGTTTTGGCAAGTCGCCGGTTTAAGCAAACGGTGGACATAGCACGGCATTGAAAGCTATAGCAACTTTTACGTGGATCACAACGTTGTATATCAACTGCAAAACATGTTTTTTTATCTTGTTAATAAAGAGCAGGATGGGGCAGTTTGATCAAGTTCCAAAAAATAAATAAACAAATAAATTAATTGAGATTAAAAATATCATCCATTTGTATAGCAGCATATTTAATTCACTACATAAAAATGTAAAAAAAGATGAATATAAAACATTTTGGTTTAATTTCCAGCAAAAATATAACAGTATAACACAGAACAAAATTAGCGTGGCCCCTGAGGCTAGAGTTTTCCAAACTTGAATAGCCCTGTTATATATTCACACCTCTCAATTGTCTTTCACCGATCATGTCCCACAGTGGGGCGCGATTGCAATAAAATCGTGCTTTACAAGACTTTTCTATAATTAGCCTAGCATGAAAAGTTCTCTCCCTGGTCAGATGGTCAGTGCTTGAGGGCAATATGTCACACCGCGTGGGCGCAAAAGGTAGCCAAACCGTGCCTATCACGGACCAGGTGCAATGGCAGACAAATTTGGCTAGCATGTACCCATTTTGGGCGATGTTAGGTTAAGCGTAGATTGCCAGGCTGCTAGCGAGAGACTAGTTTAAGAGACATTATGCCCGTACCCTTCACCCCCTTGGAAACATTGGCACGCCGTTGTAACTTGAGTGGCTCTGAGTCCTTGAACAACTTCAGAAAGTTGCAAAATAAAAAAAAGAAATAAAGAGTCAATGGCTAACAAGGCTGGAAAATCAACTATGGATCTTTATAATAACTTCCAATGTTAAGTCCCTGTTTTGGCTGCAGAACTAAACAAATGAGGTTTGTCTGAGTAATGATGTATTTGAACGGAGCGCTCCATGCAAGGGCAAGACCTTCATCTGTCATCATTTGTCTGACTGCGTGAACTTAACTCAGTGCTTCAGTAGTGGACATGAGCAGCATTGTGGACATCTGATGTACGCTACATCAATTATATTCAAAATCAGTCGTTTACCACAAATAATAAATAGTCTGCATGCTGTTATGCTTTTCCTTTGTCCTTCCTACATACTAAAGTGGTTTAAAATAGCGAACCATTCTTAGAGAGGACAAATATTTATTTAACTGTGTAAGACAGCGATTCTTAAAATATTCAGGTGAGGCACAACAATGAACTGAATGTGATTAATAGGCACATTTAAACATGTTAATATTTTGGAAATGTATCCGGACGCTTCTGTTGTCTGTGTGGTGCATGGATCTATGTCAACAGATTATATTATTGATATGCTGCAGAAAAATTAGTCAAAAACAAACCACACATAACTTGCATTCTTGTTATTGGTCATAGATGCTTATTTTGAAAGCAAACAACATAATTTCTCACCTTTATGTCTATCGCCACAGTTAGCGATCCTGCTAACACCGTGACCCTCTGTTGACCTCTCACATTATTCTGCCTCAAGAGATCTCGACACCTTTGACTTCCACAGGGTTTTCACACCATCTACAACACAATTAGCCATTAAGTTACAAATATGGCTCTAAAACATTCATCTTTACATAAGAAATTGTCATAAAGATTATAATTTACATCATTAATTCTGTAGATTTCATGCACATTGTTAAATCTACAGGTTTTTAATGGTAAAATAATTTCTCCCAAAGTACAACAGATTTGATTTTTACATATCTTTTAAATGTTTTTACGCTTTCGTAGTAAACGAGCGTAAGCTTAATAAGCTGACAAGGCAGCGCTGGCTCAACCAATAGCGTGGGTTTGTATTGGACAACCTGTTTGATTGACCAATGACAAACAAGGAAGTTTTCAGGAGACTTGTTCGAAAACATCAACATCAGTTTTGCAGTTTGATAACCGCTGGTCTTGCAGAAATTAGACACAGCCTAATATTTATGGCTGGCACCTTTTTGAGAACAAAGAATCAACATTACATAAAAAATATATATATATATATAAACCTTAACTTTTCTCTGGGAAGTTTTGATCAATGAATACAATACTAATTCCACCCACCACAATAAAAGCAAAAAGTAAGAAGTCTAAAAGTCTGGACTAGCGCTAGTTATCTGTTTCCCGGTTGAAGTTTTTGGGTTAGGATAAAGGAGTGTGGTGTCCTTGTAGAATATGGATGATAAATTGTCCTCACTGTATTGATACTGCGGTTATGAATCTTTCAAGGTAGACGAAATACCAGACGAAAAGCATTGGAGCATAAACATTAACGACGAGTCAATTTTTTTCGACCAGCAGATCGATGCATAAATAAATAATTATCGTTCAGTAAAATGCATTGATTATGCTCTGACGCAGAAGCAAATAAGTAATAACATTTGGGTATTTCGGGTTATTTATCATCTGAAAGTATAATTTGACAAACATCATCTTGGCACCTTTTACAATAACACGAAGTAAACGATCACACTATATGAGATCATTGTATTTCGAGGTAGCAAGTTCATTGTTTAAGTTTTTCTTATGGGCAGAGGCTCAAACAGCAGCCCAGCAACAGGGCAAACATCAGTATGGACCTCGGTGAGCACAACTGGTCACAACCTCTTTACTCACGGCCCCACTGAGCCCAGGGTCAGCTCACATCTGAACCCTGCTCCTCACACTGGGCATCTGGGCATGCAGCCACTGAACCAGCCTGACCCTCACTCCACACTCCTATTCCTTGGATGTTTGCAAACAACACGGGAGACACACACTGGCAGGTTGCTAATATATATATACTTCACTTTTTTCTAGATATATAGATAGAGAAACAGTTGTATAAACACTTTGTTGATATATTGATGTTATAGACGTATGCGTCACTGCACAAGTCGTGTTTACAGGATTAATGCACATGAAGGTCACCACAATGTCATAATTAAACAGCAAAAAAGTACAAAAATCCTAATTGGAATTTTTGTTTTCCAAATGAAATCTCTATACGATACATTAATGTGAGAGACAAAAGTGTGCTTTTAAAACCAAAATTAAAAAAATAATTTTTACAATAGGGTTTTATTTGAACCCCAACTTTGCACAAGTTTTATGAGGGCTTGCGTGACTAAACTACATTTCCCATAATTCCCTTGGGCAAACAAACGTTAAAATACATAACTTTTAAAAGCTTCTTGTCTGTCAGAAAGCAGAAAAGAAAGATACATGAAATTGCCTGAAACTTCCATTTTATTCCCAGCAAAATCACATCTTAGTTACGACTTCCAAACTTGTACGTTTAAACTTCACAATACTGTAGCACTTGAAGGTAGCGTATCATTTTCTATTAAGTCGGGCCGCTAAATATCAGGCTGTATTTTGGTCAATATCACCATCTTGTGGACACGAACCCGTTTTTACCCAAAATGCCTTAAAGCATAGAACGTGTTTAAAGAATCATTTAGATCAAAACAATCCACACGTACAACTCGTGAATATAATAAATGTTTTGGGGTGGTTTATGTCAAAATATAATACATGGCCAAAAGTATGTGGACAACCCATTAAAAAAAAACTGATTTGGCAAAAGCCCTTAATTCCACAGAAGACAAATGTTAATGCATAGCAATGACAAGCACGTTTCAACTCCACGTCCTTGTGGACTAAGAAAAGTCCACAAAGAATTCCTGAATCAGGTGTGGAAGAACTTCTCCGGCCTCCATAAAGTCCAGAGCTGAAATCCACTAAACACCCTTTGGACGGATGATCTGATCCCACTGATTCTCTTGTTTCTGACTGGGAGCAAATCCTCAGCTATCTTCTACCAACATCTAGTGGAAAACCATCCCATATACAAGCTATAGGAGGACAGCCAAAGTCCCTATTATTCATGTTATTGTTTTTAATGCCCAACAAGCACATGTGGATTTGGTGATTTTGGCTGTCCACATACTTTTTCCATATAACATAAGAAAAATCAGTACTTCTGGACCTGATCTAGCATGAAACAAGTTAAATAGCAACCATAATTGTCAACGAGAAAGAAAGGAGTAACCAGGAAAACAAGAAAAGCAGTAAACAAGACACTCTCATGAGTGAAGCCATTTGTCCACATCTTCACCTGCTCAGGGTCAGACAGGAAATGAGACGACTTTATCATTGTTGTCACTTTGTCTTTGGTTGGTTAGGCAGCTTTCTCTCATGGATTGGCTTCGCGGATGATGGCGCAGGTGAGACCCACCGAGAGATCCCCCACCACTCTCCTTTCCTCTCGAAGAGCCCCACTTTTTAATATGCAACATCTGTGCCGGGAGAGCTTTCCAAAATGGCTGTTCCTTGGAGGATGACAGTGGAGTCTGCTCGGAACTTGGGCAGGGGGCGTTTGTAACTGCGAGGTTATACACAGATGTAAGCGATCTTCGCAATGTCACATTGTCCTTTGATACGATGGCCCGGGGAGGACTATTTTTGGGAGGCCGGTTCTTTGCTTCTACTTGGCAATGAGTTTTGCTGTCCACCCTTTACATAACAATGCTGTTCTCAGATCTTCAGGCTGCTGGACCCTGAACATCCAGCAGTTGCTACGGGCGTAATCTTACATATAGCGAGACCTCAAGACTCAAACAAGCTTTCGCGTGTGCCGGCAAAGAAAGCGGCAGGTTCTGATATGTTAGGAACGTGAGCGAGGAGAATTGTGCACCTGCTGCTCCTTTGGGATCTCTGGATCTTAGAGGAAGAGGCCTAGGGACTTGTTAGGAATCACAAGGATGCTGGAGATGGAGAGGGAGGCGTCTGCCTGTGCATCTTGTCGGGCAGACCAGCTCTCTGTAGATGCTCAGGAAAACAAAAACCGCTGTGAGAATGATGACTGGGTCCTGAACAAAGACACGTGGAAGGAGCTCAGTGATAGATGTAGAAAAACATAGACTCAACCTGCACGCTGTATATAGTCTACCTGCAGTATATATATATATAAACAGTATATATCTGGAATGCTGCTTGCTTGATGTTCCTCAAACATTCTTTTTTATTCTTTTTATTTTTCAGCATTTTCTGCAACTGATTCAGCTTGAATGGCTTAAAGGAACAGTAAACCCAAAACTTACAATTCAGTCATTATTTACTTACCCTCATGTCGTTCCAAACCATATGCTGTTGTTGTTTTTCTGCGGCAGACAAAATTAGACATTTCGAATACAACAAATACTCGTTTACATACAGTTTAAAATCACTGTGAAGCAGCTGTGAAGCTTTTAAAGGGACAAAAGTTACCATAAATGAACTTTGGGAGGTAAATGATGAGAGAATTGCAATTTTTGGATAAACTATTCCAGTCAGGTCCATTAAACGCTTTAATAATTTCCAGTCATTTTATAAACTATTTCATTTAAGATTAAAGTTTGAAAGTCTGTTAGCCTATAACATTAAATTGTTTAAAACACTGACAGTGATGATGTCATTGTAACATTTGCATACTGGATTCTGATTGGCCTTCTCAAGGCGAAAAAGACTTAATTGCCTGAAAGCGAGATGCGTTTTGACTGATTATGGAAAATGTCTCATTTACGCAAAACCAAAACTTTAACACTTTTCCTCTGGCTTTTATTTTCTTTTGAAAATGCAACTGAATTGACATTTTGTGGTGTGAATTAAACACTGGATTAGGTCTATGTGATAAAAATAATGGAGGATGCGTCTGTACGTGCGCACACACTTATAGTAGTGCGTTATAACGCACAGATAAGTCACAGCGACTGATCCCATTGGCTGCAAGCGCAGCATCCGTCTGTGCCACAATGGGGAGCAGCATCTCCAGTTTATTAATATTCCTCTTCTAAAAAGAATAAAAATAATTCAGCACGTTGGCTAGGATGTGAAGGGCCCTTGTCGGTGGGATTATTCCACCAATTTTCAAATAAGACTCAGAGAAGAGACAAAGAAAGAGAGAAATTAGAAATGAGCAAAGAGGGAGGGATGGAGAGAGAGGCGGCTGCATTCTTCTCGCATGCTTACGAACACATTCATATTTAATGTTCATCATCGGGAGCCGCGTTTGAGTATAGAAAGATGCCGTTGCTATTTTTCCCACACCCCTTGAGCCAACCCCTTGTGACAGCCCTCCGCTCCATCCCAGCGAATTATCCGCATGAGCTCCCGCGAACAAAAACAGCCCAGCGCGGGCGAAGCGCGGCCCGTAGCCGAGGAAGGCGCGCTCTGCCCCGCGACCGGGGTGGTGGGGGCGCGCACGTCACTTCAGATCAGCGATCTCATCTCCCTGTATCTCCAATCATCTCAGTTAGTTTCAATGCAGAGGAGGGGAAGTCGAGAAAAGATTCCAGCTGCCGAGGCTGTGGAGGAGAGAGATAATACGTGATTTTTGTGCTGGGGCCTTTGATCTTGGTTCTAGAGTGATGCTTGTTGGCTGCAAGTCCGAGCCGTCGGTCACTGACGCTGGATGTCAATCATATTTATTTACGGTGGTCTTTTTAATGCAATATATAACAGCCTGTGTGTCTGCTGTGAAACCATAGGCCTGCGCAGAAGCATTAACCACGCATATACAGATAAATATATAACCGCAAAGAAAATATATTTAAAGGCTTTTATTTTTCCATTGTTTGCATATAATTAACTAAACTGGCTTAATTGCCAAGGATACAGCACAAACTAGATTGATTGATGATTTATTTGAAGGTTAAATCTAAATTGTTTAGTTATTTTTTATTATGAAACATGTATATTTAAAATGCATTATGCCTTAATATTCATAATGGCTTACAAAGCACACAATAATTAGCTTAATGCTCATATAATTATTACCAGTTATTATTCATATAATTATAACTACCTATGGATTGTTTACAAACGTTTACAGAATAGCTTTTAATGTATTGCATGTGTACTCATGCATTTTGCTCTTCTAATCACTTCCAATAATTTAGCATCTATTGCACTTTAACTATTTAAACGTTTAGTGCATGTTACTGCTCATGTTAAGACTGTTTATAATGTATGTTATTTTCATTTTTACTTGTACTTTTTTGTAATTTCTACCCCTTTATGTTGACACAATTGCTTGAACTCATTTGTTAGGTACAAAACCTCTAAAGTCTAAAAATGTTTAAAGCTATAATAGGGAAGAATTATCTTATCATTTATGAACTGTTGTATTAACCGTATTAAACTGTTACCAGCTACTATAAATTGTAGCTTTAATTTATAAATGTAGGACATTTTAATGTATTATAATGCATAAATAGTGCATACATTATATACAGAGGCTTCATTGAAAGGGTTACCCCAAAATATTAAAATGTGTATATTATGACGTTTACTTTATCCTCAAAATGGCAAAACATTGTGGTTTATTTCTCTTTGAAAATAACCACGACGGGAAAATGAAACTGCGTGATACATTTTTATTTATTTATTTATTCACTTTTTTTTACCAGAGTACATGTCTGAACTCAGTAGTGCGGCAATAGAAAGAGCGTTTATGTGGAGCGCAACAGCGCCCTCTAGCGTGTATAGCTGTTATGACATATTGAAATGAGGAGTTCAGTTTGACCACTGGTCCACGGAGACTTGATTAGTAAATCATTTCTCTTCTGGCCTCTTTCTCAAGGATATGAGTTGACGCCGAAGGAGACTTGAAAAATCGACTATCGTAAAAATAAACTTGTCTTTGAAGATACATGCTCACCGAGCCCCAAATTGGCCCAAATTTAAAGCTATACGCACAGACGTGCATGCAATTACACAGCCCCGAAAAGTGCGTTGAGGACGGAGAACTTTGTTACAGAAAACCAGGTCTGGTTCATTTGATTTATACGTGACAACGAAGCCATTTTTAATAAACATGAAAATATAATAAATCAGAGTCGTGCATCAGGGTGTTCAATTAAAACCAGCAAGCATCAATTATGAAGAAATAATGAGTTTTTTATTCTGTTTGAATAACCTCTGCACGACAGCCCCAGTTTCAAACCAGCTCACCGACTCTCCAAATCTTTAATAAATAAAACAAAAATAAACAGAAACATAATTTCATCCATTTTAATAAGGAATCTGCCTGTTTGATTTGCTGTATAAATTTGCTAGAATTAGTTGTAGGGATTTGTAAGGCAACTAAATCCTTGAAAAACGTAATTCTTTGGTGAAAGGTTTTTTAAATGTACCTCTGTCACAACAAACGCAGGATCTCTCTCGTAATTGTTGTAATGCAGTTCTTGTTGAAGACTTTACCTGCGAGCATGTTTGTGTTTTTGTCGCAGTCTTTTTTGCTCAAAACCGCATTCAACAGCGCGCCGCGTCATCCATATTCATGCCATATTTGCTGGAAGGCATTTTCGTGTCTCCTATAAATAGCAAGTGGAAGAAAAAGAGATTTACAAAGCCACGCATTCAGATGAACGTTCCGGTAAACAAATGGTTCCTCACAAAACCTTGCGCTCAATGTGCGGTGTAAACAAGAGTAAATGATCGGTGGGGTCATTTTAAGGTAAAGGGTGACGTGATGACACCGTCCGGGCACTTATTTCCATATCACAACGTGGCTCGTAACTTGTGTTGACAAATTGATGGATTTCCATATTGGCTTGTGAATATGTCAGTGTGATTTGTATGAGTTAGATGAAGCGTTCCGGGTTTGGTTTTAAATGTCACGGCTGTTTGTTCAGATATGTGGCGAGAGTTGCGCGCTGTGCGTCATGACTTTGGGAATGTTTGAACACCGGATGATTTTTGCGCAATATTTGTATATTCTGATATAATAATTGCATCAATTGCATTGCAAGCCCGCTAGATACTAAAATATGAAATACAGCAATAAATATACTTATGTGCAATTAAATTGTGGTTACCAACAGTACAATGTAAACGGAGGCAGAGCAAAGCTCTCCTGTCTTTAAATCAAGTCAAATCTTCGTATGGATTCTAGGGCTGTTACTTAAATGTGCTATTTGATATTTAATATCAACATTTAAGCCATATTTCAGCTTCTTAAATATATCTGACCCCCTATATTTTGAGTTCTTTTTATATTTAATATTTTGAGTATGTGTCTATATTTATGCAAATACACAGACTGGTCACTTTCTGAAGGTCTATAACCTAAAATAAAACAGTTATAATAAAGTTATATTTCAGTGTGTTTATTGGGATATCAGGTTGGGATGTTCATTTACCGTATTAAAAAGTCCATTGGATTTTAATGGGTGATATAAAATAAAAATGGTTAAAGCTATGGAAAACACATTTGTTAAATGTTGTTATTTTGGCACAAGATCAGAAAATATGATTTCTTAATATATGATTACAATTAAAAAAAATGTTCCTGAAAGTTTCAGGCGATGTTTCTTAACAACGACCCGCCTTTTAAAGAACAACTTGTTTACAATATATGTGCATAAATAAAAAATATAATAATCAGGACATCATTACCAATGCAACGAACCAATGAGATATTTGTCTATATCAAGCTCATATTGCTAGAATAACATCTCCTGTTTGTAATTTAAATTTACAATACAATAACAATAAGATTTTAATACATTTTTAAACGATAAATAACAGGAAGCACTGGCGTTTACAAACTCGCAGTTTCTGGTAAAACAGCTTTGTTAATGTTTTTTAAACAGCAGTTTCTCAAAGTCACCAGTAGAGGTCAGCAGTCACATAATATTTACCGCTCATAACATTATCATCACAAATGTCTCTTTTCTGCTGCTAGCAAAAATTCACTCAGTTCAGAGGTTAAATTCATCACATTAAGAGATAGGCTTAAATCATTTGATTTAATCGTTGAATCATTATTGAATACTGTTATAAAGAATCTTTACTGGCCAGATAAAATGAATTAAATGTTATTTACCCTCAATGTATCTGAACTACAGTGGCCTCAAACAGCATTTACACATTTAAATGAGCAAAATTATAATGTTGGCATTTATATCAAAGAAATGGCACACAAACACACGCTTTTAAAGCAAAACATTGCCAAATAAACTTATTAGGTGTTAAATTACACTAAATCTGTTTAAAATATATACACCTG
>JAZGTK010008376.1:0-18347 GCA_036877625.1 Ambastaia sidthimunki
TTAAAAATGATACAAAATCAACGTTCTTATAACCAAGCAAATATTTTAAAACATGGATTAATAAAAAATAATCTAAAAACATTGAATAGTCCTAGAACTAGAAAATAAATATTTGTAATGTTTTTGTAAACATTTGTAATGTTTTTGTTACTGATGGAAACATTGAAGAAACATTCTTGCAACCTAACATTGTTAGCTGGGTATACGCTATGCTGTATGTGCAGTGTGTATCCACAGAAAACAGCCAAGACAAGTAACTGCCACTCCAAAGGGAAGTAAATGCTCGTATTTGTGTTTCTCCTCCTTAGGGTCATCCCTGGAGACAACAGAATAGCTTTGGCCCAAATAGCAGAATATAGAGAACAGAAGATCTGTCTTCAAACACACTCATGTGCACACACACACACCAGCACAACAAAACAATAAATCTGTTCTAATATGCTACACACACACACACACCCAGCAGAAGTGACAATGCATCTGGATAGAGGAAGAGTGCTAACAAAGTTAATCTGAGTATAAATGGAAATTTCTCAGCATGCAGCTGTTCATCTCGCCTCATAGTTTACCCGCTCAACACTGAACCATAAACGGCCCCCTATAGACTGCATACAATACATAATGCATTAAACATGCCATGCGTGTTTGTGTTGGTATGTGGGATCACTTCCAGCCTGAGATTCCTGTAGGTGTAATGCAGAGATACCTGCAGTGCAAACACAAATCATACATGTAAACATTGGCTGCGATTCAGAACCAAGAAAACACAACCCAAGATGTCTCGTCAAAAGTCTATATAGGCAGCTGTCTTCTAAGGTGTCAAACAAACGGATGAAACGTCATTTATGAGTTTGTTTTTCTTATACGAGACTGATGTGGGATGCTCTTCACTGGCAGTAACTAAGCAACCCTAAAATTCAACATGCATAAGAGTTTGGCATTGCTAAGACAACAACACATGTTAAAAAACGTAACCAAAACAGTAAAGAAATACAACTTAAAGCTGCAATCTCTAATTTTTGCCTCTCTATCGCCATCTCTGTTTGAAACATAAAATTGCAGGTGGAGTTGTGGAGTTACTTTCTTAATGTAAATGACAAGTTTAAATTGTAAACAACAGCTGTAAGAACAAACTACAAACGCTGCATCATCTACAGAACCTGAACATGTGATATAATAGCTGGATTTTATCTTTTGTGACAGCTCAAATTATAAATCATTACTATAAACTTACTGTTGCAAATATAGCTAAGGTAAAATAAACACTGATCTGTCATGTATTTATTTCCACTTTAAGACAAATTCATTTTAAAATAGATTAAATATTTCAAGGTTATAAACTTCTAAAAGTTTATTTACAAATGCTAAAAAAAAATAATGTCTGTCAAGCATGTTTACACATCAAAACAATGATCAAACAGTGCAGATAGCCATGAGGATTCGTGTGAGGACCCTTTTAAAGTTCGGCCAAAACATGTAAGAAAACTTCATAATAATGTGGCGTTTGGAACAGCTTTTGTGATGGGAGAAAATATATGATGCTTAAAATGCCGCTTATGAGCCTCTAAGTCACACCATGAAGAAAGATTATAGCATAAATGCCTTAAACTGACAGCGACTAACAGCTCTGTGTACATCAGACTGTGACGCCAAAACTGCTAATGAACCTGTTAGCTTTCAGTTCATTTCTGTCCCGCGCGTCAAACCTGCGCTTTCTGCACGCTGCAGAGAAAGACCCGCGCAGCAAAGCTCAGCTCTCATTGGTCTATTTCCCCGCCCAGCACTGCCATAAAAGGACGTGAAGTGCGCCCATGGCCGGCAGGCTATCGCTGCGGCTGTCCATCTCTCGTGATGGGCCTTTCAGACGCATCAATTTTTAAGCAGCCTTCATTGACTCAGCAGTCGTGCTTTAATTAATATGTGCTTGATTATCACCAGACTTCAGCAGTCGTGCAGAGTGCCAATTTTTCAAAATAAATGATTTTTCTGGGTGTGAATTTATGTGCATGAATTAAAAAAAGTGATATTTCACATGATGAATGATTTAGCTCACTGAATGAACTGATGAATTGATGATCACGCTTTTAGAAGAAAACGGGAACGTTCTCAGAACATTGGCCAATGTTTTTAAAAACAGTCTTGCAATAATGTTAGCAGAACATTTTTTAAATGTTATGCTGTAATGCTAAACAGTAACATTAATACAGCATCTAAAAAAATGGACATTTTAAACGTTCCTAGAACTTTCAAAATAATGTTTTAATTACGTAACGCTAGATAAACATTTTTACAACCTAAAATTGTTAGCAGAGATAACAACAGATAGCAAATTTTTGATCAGAAGCCTGTAAAACATTATGATAGTCGCTAAATAAGAGCCAGTGATCAAACAGCACGATACAAGAAGATAAAACTCACACACATAGCTGCAGAGACACAAAATCATCCAGCCAATCAAAGCCTCCGTCTGTGTGATTACATCAAAGGGGCGGGCCTCTGGGGGCAAAGTCCTTCTAGATGGGCAGTTTGACACATCAATCAAACAGCAACTGTGGCCTGAATGTGCTTGTGATGTTTCCTCCACAGAGCTCCAGGGAGGTAAAAACTGAAGCAACGTCACGTCTCTGAGGATGTTAAAGATTGCAGAATCCGTGTTTGTCCAAAGCAGAGCTTGAAGATGCCGCATTCTGTGAAGCGATTCTGCCTTCCAGAGGTCTCTTGATGCATCTATGAAACCCTGTGGATGAATTTGTAACATATAAGCAGAGTGTGAAAAACATGACATGTTTAGCTCTGCTGCAGTTACATGGAGCTTTACTGACAGGAAAACAGATGGGTTCCAAAGTTCTTGAGAACATCATTTGTCTTTTGTGAAACAGAAAGGTTCTACGGATGAAGGTTATTTATGGAACAATACAACCAAAATGGTTCTTCTATGGCATTACAAAGCACCTTTTTTAAGAGTATAAGAACCTTTGCTCAATACAAAAACCTTTTGTGCCACAAAAAGATCCTGTGGTTGTTAAAGGTTCACTGTGGAATCATACAGCTTGACAAAGAACCTTTTGGGAACCTTTGTTTTTAAGAGTGTAGTACACCAGGATTTATATATACACACAGAATGCTATTCTACGGTTCTTGCCACACTATTTTTGAATCTGACGACATTAAAGAATGTGGATGGCAGTGGAACATTTATCCCGTGGCTTAATTTGTTTCTGAAGTGATTATGATTCACTATTGGCTAATTAGAAGCTCTCATTAAAATTTCCTACGACTGCTTGTAATGCATTAAGCCGCACTGATTGAATCTGGGATCTATGATGGCAGCGCGCAGCAGCAGTAATGCATCTCAGAGTAACTTCCCATCAGCATGCATATTCCAGCACCGCTCGCAACACAGCGCAACGCAGTAAATGCCCTCTTATGTCTCAGTTACAGCCCAGAGAGCTGATTGTTCTCAGCGCACTGTGACCAGTCTGAATGGTTTGTGTATTGTTTGCACAGGGAACATTCTCAGAACATTGGCTAACATTCTCTCAAAATGATCAAAAACATTCTTGCAGTAACACTGGTAGAATATTTTTAATCAATTATATCAAAAACTATATTTATAAGCTCGTGGAATGTTATAAAAAAATGTATATCATTCTTATAACCAAGCAATAATGTTAAAACAATGTCTAAAAACATTGACATTTTGAACGTCACTAGAACTTTCAAAATAACATTTTTGTTACCTTATAGAAATTATAGGAAAATGTTCTTACAATCTAAAAATGTTAGTGGGAAAATGTTTGTCAACAACTTTACAGTTATGAATGAAACCAAAAAAAGACTAACAGCCAAAAACCCAGCTTGAGTGCATGCTGTCATTAAAGCAAAACAAGAATATTATCACATTTTCTACAATTGCTGGACTTTCAATTTATAATTTAAAAAGTGATTTAGTTGAATGAAATGCAAACAGAAGCATTTTCTCTCACTATCTTTTATAAATGCTTCATGTATTTATTCTTTGTTTTCAAATCTTAAACTAGAACAACATCTCTGTCATTAAAGTGATTTGACATGCTTTCCTTTTTCCTCTTGCTTTTACAGCTGTGATGTCAGTCACATGACTATTTTTGTCCCAGAATCCTTTGCCCTCAGTTCTCATCCTCTTGGGTGGCCTGCGCTGTTTTGAGGTCACCAACAATAGCCGGCATCACAGATAAACCCGAGCCCTCAGAAGCCCAAAGGAGGAGCAGAGACTGAATATAATACATGTTTCCCCACTGCATCGGCCTTCTGTGGATGAAAGAAGAGCAATTCCAGTAGCTGGTCATGACTGATGACTGAAATTAGCCATTGAGGTGATGCTGGGAGAAGATATGGAGAACATCTCTTTCTGTGTGAGCTCTGCACTGGGAGAAGAGATGTTCTCCATCTACATCCAGAGATCTGACCTCAGAGCTCCACACCTTTTATATACACCACATATAGTAACACAATACTACACATTCAGAGCGTTTTTTTTTTCAGCTAAATCACTGACAGTCAATCAAATCCATTTGAATTTAAGAGACTTGCGCATTTACTGCAGCGCAAGTTTTGAATAAACAACTGTCGGTGTTGATGCTAATATAGTTAGCATTACAGTTATCTTTATATGAATCATGCTTGGTGCAAACTTATCTCACAATAATACAACTTTACAGAATCAAGTTTATTCGCAAATAAACTTCTAGCTTTAACTTTTTTAAATTGAAAGCAACTTTCACTGGCATCAATGAAAACACTGACTTATTATTTACAAATGTGTATATTAATTACGGTCTGTTACTGCAGCATTTAGCAGCTCTTTAAAACATCAGACAGCTCCAGGGAAAACGTCCCAGAGTCAGTATTTAATGAGTCAGTGCAGGGTTTTGCTTAAGCGCACACTCATTAGGCAAAAATACCAGCCTGCAGACCAAATAAATACAGCTGTATTGTTGCTGGTAACTAATCAGCTGTAAAAAAACAAGTTACATTGCAAGCAGAAAGATATGTGTAGAGAGAGAGAGATAGAGAGAGCAATAGAGAGCGATAGAGATAGAGAGCGATAGAGATAGAGAGATAAAGAGAGAGAGAGACAGAGAGCAGACGGTTTGTCTGACTCAGCGTGGCTGGAGATCGGGCCGGACTGTGTTGCTCTGTGCATCTCATCCGTCACTGACTGCTTTCAGAGATGTGGCCCTTTCTCACCTCACAGAAACAGAATTCAATCTTTCCTGACCTTCTGTTCATCTCCAAAAAAGCATTTATTTGGGTCTCTTGTGGGAACTTTGATCTGTCTGTGATGGAAACATATAGCAAAGAGATGGCGTGTTTTTCACATGTATTCTGAGAGGAATCTGAGGGACTTCACATGTGAAATAACACACAGAAGAGATGCTTTCAGAGGCCACTGCCCAGCTAACAATTTTAGGTTTTAAGAATGTTTCTGCAATGTTTCCTTTAAAAAAATATCCAGTTGTTTAGATGTTGTATTAACATGCTTGTATATTGGAACATTATTTAAATATATTTTAATTCTGTAATGTTTTTAAAACCTTACACTAAGTCCTTAGGAATAAAGTTTTTACATGATATATACCTTTAGAAAAATGTTCAAACACAATATTGGAGAGAACTTTTAGAGAACGTTAGCCAACATTCTGAGAACATATCCCTGAGGGGCCAATGAGAGGCGCTACATGGGAAGTATAATTATGTGCAGAGCTCAATCTGTCATACAGTAAATGATAAATTCTCACACTCATATTCCATCTTAACTACATCTAAGTGTGGCTGAATTTAATCTGATCCACAGGTCTAAATATTTTGTGCCATCGAGTCACATCTCATGCTGTTTTCATWGCAAGTGCTACGTTTTTTAAACGCCACGTCAAGCTAAAAATAGAATCGTGTCTCGAGACCCCCACATTCTGTTCCGTTCTGTTGCGTTCAGTCTAGATGTTTCAGAATGCAATTTCAGACGAATACCATAAGAAATTCATTTTCTCCCAATGATAATAAATGGAGATTTTTCTAAAGTCTACAGCTCCTCAGATTCCTCAGCCGCACACACTGAATTTCAGAGAAGATCTCAACCGTGCTGAGATTTGTCAAAGTCTGCAATCAAAAATCAGACATTTAAATATGTGCGCAAACATTTCTCATCAGGATCTGAGCTGTGCACGTGAATGTTACAGCTCTTAAATAGAGCTTATTAAATGTGTTGACGCTGGTTCTTCTGCCTCTATTCTCACTTCTCCTGAGGACTTTTAGGAGGAACATCTAAAAACCAAGCTGACATTTAAATGAAGCTGAAGTCTCTGAGCTTTGAAAGAGCAACTCTGAGAATGAACTTTTCGTCCAAGCAGTCTAAACATTTCACCCTGGACTGGAAATGTGGCAAACGCTGGCATTTATTAGTTCAAATCCTCTACACATACATACAACCACACTAAAGCTTTGACCAGTTTCAAGAGAAAGGCTAAACAGGCCTGAGAACGGTAAGATCTCTGCATATAAATGCCACAAAGGGGCAAACAGCAGTTTAAGAGAGTACAACCCCAAAATCAAACCCAAGCACTGTGGTGAAGACCACGTTTCCTCATTTGTGACACAGGTTTGCTTCAATACTGCCCCCAAGTGGTAACAAAAAAACATGATTTTTAACCCATTGAGGTCGACTACACATTCTGATCAGATGTCTTTGAAATTAACATGGATTTAATTAATAAGAAAGAACAAAGATAAATAAAAATCTGTTTTATATCTTAAGTGTTGGGATTAAATTAACAGCAAACTCAGATTGTTGCTCTGGTCACCTGTATCCCACTTTTGTCTTCTGAGGGGACGAATCCAGTCATCACACGCCTCCAGTAGAGTTTCAGAAGAGATCTCAACCACGTCTCAAGCTGCTCTCAACCACGATGCTACACATCTGCAAATACAAGCCAAAGATTTTAACATTCAATCAAAGATTTCAGTATGAACCTTTTTCATCTCATGATCTGAGTTCTGCTAGCTGTACTTATTTCATAGCTCTGTTTTCTTACTGCATGTCAGCGATTGTCTCAAACGATTGTGCCCACTTTTATTTCTCCTGAGATGTTTTAGGAGAAACAATCGAGACGAAATTGATACTTCAATGAAACATGAATGAGACTCCATTAAATCTCATACAAGCTATGAAAGGGCAACATCAGAGCAATAAAAGGATCCTCTGGGAAACACAGCTGTGGTCTATTAGCAGACGGTTTGACTGAAGGTTATAAATCCTCCAAGTTTTAAGTGCTGGGAGTCGTGATCTCTGTTCAGTCTTCTCGCTGAAGTGAAGTTTATCTCTAAAGGTGACACGACGGAGGAGGTATTAAAGCTACTTGTGGTGTTTATCACAGACAGAATCAGTGTGTTGAGTGAGATAAAGAAAGAGGTGATGACAGGAGACCAGCTAGCTTCTAATTACGTACCCAGCAAGTTTAATGTTGGAAGAACGTTTCCCTAACGTTTCCATTAAACAACAAAAACTTTAAAAATGTTATTTTGAATGATCTAGGAAGTTTCAGTTTTTGAGACATTGTATTAACATTATTGCTTGGTTTTAAAAGCAATATTCAGACTTTATTTTAAAGTAACTTTTTAAAATAATATTTATGTTAAAAAAATTCTGTTACTGCAAGATTGTTTTTGATGTTTAAAGAACCTTTAGCCAACGTTCTAAGAATGTTTCCTGTTACCTGGGTAGCTTGTAATTATATAGAGAGAGTTGGCGACTGACCTCTTGGTAAGAGCATCTTTTGACCCGCATGTCTGACCTTCAGCAATTATACTTCTGTCTCCTTCACACACACTGACAAATAAGAGCTCAATGGCTTGTGTAAAGGCTTTGTGATGAGGTGGAGAGAGGCAGATGATGAACATGAAGGTATTGCTGTATAAGTGACAGCTCACGGAGGCTGACCTGCTACGGTGACACGCCGGGCTCTAATCGCTAGCTACAGCTTTCAATGTGGTGCAGAGCCAAACCACAGAGTGGTGCTAAATAATTTAACAGCCGCAATATGCTCAGGCTGGAATTTGCTCTAAAATGGCCGCCTGTCCCCCAGTTTGTTAAGAGTCATCACATGTTGACAGAAACATTGAACTATTGCGTTTTTTCCTCACCAGTGTACCTTCCACTCAATTTCTGTGCTCAGTGTAAGTGATTTTTTCCATTTCTTGTCCCCAAATGTTCTCCATCTTATTCCATTTCTTTGCGAGGACGTTTTATTGTTTTCGAGGGTTTCCTCAAAGGCCAGGTTTCCATGACAACAAAGTGGAATATCATGCTGAATTTCACCTTTCCTGTCTCGCCTCATATGGCGTTCCTAACCCACTCGGATATGGATGGCACTGTAGCTGTACAGCTGCTTGATTTTACCCAGTTGGCTGGTGGAGACTGACCTTGAGAGAGAAGCCCCTACGAGTTTCTGAAACAGCTGCTTAATTTACAATCTGGTGAAGACCCAAATGGTGGATGCCACAGCCGCACTCGGGTGAGACCAACGGGGCAACGGAGCGAATGCCAAAAAGTTGTCAAGTAATCTAAGAGAACAACAAAAACATGACAACGACAAAGTTGTCATGTAGTTCTATCAAAAGGGTGACCAGGAGGAAACCAACATGAATCCATGAAACAATTTTAGGTTGTAAGAACGTTTCCCTAATGTTCCCATTAGGTAACAAAAACATTAAAAATGCTGTTTGAACAATTCTAAGAACTTTAAAACGCCCAGTGTTTTTATATCATTGCTTGGTTACAAGAACGATATTTAAGCTTTAATGTAACTTTTTAAAATGTTTCACTAACAACCTAAAAAGGTTTTTTGATAATGTTAAAAAAGTTCTGCTAACGTTACAGCAAAAACATTTCTGATAACTTTGTGAACTTCAGAGAACGTTAGCCAATGTTCTGAGAACGTTCCCTGTTGGCTTGATCGCCTCGCGGTGTCGAGAATCCTCAAGCCAAAACGATGAGCAAATCGAACGGCTAAATTCCCCCCCGCTTTAAACCGTTACTCACTGGGGACTCAAAAGCTCATGAATATTTCTCGAAACGCTCCATCTGAATTTGCTCACAATCGACAGACGTTATCTCTCCTTGTCATTCCAAAGTGCCAGAGAGGTTGACAAACGTCCTCTAGAGGAAAACACCTTAAGTCTCTACTTTTACCATAAGGCGTACACCAAGAAACCTGTCAGTCACGCAGAAAGCGGTACTTGGGCGTAGAATAGCGGGCGGGGCTGTCAGAGCTGTCGGCTGTATTATTCACCTTGACTAATGTGTTTGAATAGGAAGACGATAGGAAGACGTGGATCAAACTACCCATAATCCAACTGCTCCACTATAGTCCTCATGCTCTCGATGTGATGGACAAGTCCATTATGGCAGAATCCCTCCGCTGAGTAGATTTGGCAGTCGAGCTGGAATACGTGGGCTTATGCATAAGAGAAGAAGAGCTGCTCTTGACATGTCCGACATCAATTGTTAGAGCTGGGGAGAAAAAAATCCGACAGAAATCACTGAGATGGTGGCAGGAATCAGACCTTCTGTGCTGCACTGCAAAAAAACAAGAGACTATCATGCCAATTGCTGGAAAACCAAACACTAAACAGGTGGATGTGTTACCAGTAAAGATTTTAGAAATAGATCTGAATTCAGTAAATGTGTGAGACATTTTAAAAGCGGGGTAGGCAATTAGCAATAGCAAGCTAGCTTTAAAAACACAAGATCCCGCACTACCTTCAGAGCATCTCCAAAGCCACGCCCCCTTCATCACATGAACACATACATAGTCTGACAGTCCAGTACGACTGAATTCAGACCAATTGCAGTGATTGGACTTTTTGAAGATTGAATCTTTTATGGCCCTGGACCTTCCACAGAAGATATATATTTACATATTTAGACCACTTAGTGATGCTATCAGGATGTGAAGAGATTTCAACCAGCACAACAAAAAATGTTTGAGAGAAAAATCACCTACGATGCCATCAAGCAATTCTTAAGGACAAAAATCAATTTATTGACTCACTAAATTTAAATGAATCATTTACTCATTTGGATGGCATTCAACTCAAAGAAAAATATTCTGTGATTAATGTTCATATCATATAAAAAATTAAAAAAGAACACAAACACTTCATACAGGCGGGTTCATACCAGACGAGCAATTCTAACAATAATTGTTTTCTAGCCCCCACATCAATGAATGATAACATCTGGTTTATTCTAAGCTTGTGCCATAGTTATGTCACAATCAATTAACTGGAAAAAATGCTCTGAACATAAACAATACGGCGATTTAAAAACAACAATAGCCAAGAAACAATGACAGAATTTTAATTTCGGGTGATCTGTCTCTTTAAAAACACGCGTGTTGTTAGAGCAACAGAACAAACTGCAGGAAGTGTCAGTATTACACGCATGTTATCTCGTATAAAGCATGTTAACATTATCCCAGCTCGACAATCCTGACCTCTCTTTGAAGAAAGACATTATTCAGACATTCCCAGATGCGGAACGCTCAGACTGGCTTTTCCCTTCCTGATGCAAACCACAGATAAACCAGACGCTTCATCCGTGAGCAGAAACCACGGCGGCCACATAACTTAAGTTCAGCTCAAGATCACTGCTTCTCAGGAATATATTTCTGTCAGTTAAAATCAGACGATGTGTTTTGTGGTCCTGCGGGGTCTCTGTGCGCTGTTAGGATTCATTAGGTTGAATAACCCCTGTGGATTAGCTTAGCTTCGGGCTAGAGGCGTGCTGACAGGTCATTACTGCGCGTCAAGCTGGGACCGACTGCGGGGCGAGACGCGCCGGTGAGGTTTTTGAATCGCACCTCACAGAGCCACGGTGTTCTCAACGTCCTCTCGCCTGTATCATACGACTCCCGGTTGGCCGGTTTCTTGCTGCTCATTCCCTCAAAAGAACACATGACAAAAGTAAGAACAGAAAAGACCCTGAAATTTTAATTTAGACGCAAACGGCTGATTTCCCCAGAAACAGATCAAGGCTAGGCCGGGATTATAGCAAACAGAAATACAGGTGATACATTTATTATAGTGCTTAAACAAATATTGTTCAATTCTAGGTAAGATTAGTTCTAAACCACAAACCTGAAATATTAAATTCTGCAATTAATTTAATACAATCCGATTTGCACACAGAATTCATTCAAACTTTCCCCAGTAGATCATTTATGCCTCAGCTGAGATTTATGTTTTGGTTTTGTAAGCACTATATACAAGAACATTTAAATTGGAGAAATTTAAATACAAGACATTTAAAATTCAAATTTAAAATCTCCTGTTTGCCTGAACATCCGCTTTCAAAATATAGCTGTTTATGTTTGCATACCGAAATCTGATTGGATGCTTTTCTGACATCTATTTACATATGGCATTGTTATTGGTCGTCTTCTTTGCATATATTTAACTATTTGTGACCCATGCTGGCAAAATGTGTCACAATGAGCAAATTTCAATAATGAGGTCTTGTTGTTCTCCCATTTTCTATTAAAACCTCAAAAAACGTGACAGTGTTAGAGCTAATTCTGTCTGTGGCATTCGCCAGAAGAGAGCAGAAAAACAACAGCAATTTTTAATGATTAAAAACAAAGAAAGATTTAGGAAGGTTCACTTCTCGGAAAACGCACAAATAAAGATGATTTTAGATGTTTAACTGTTATTTAGAGCACTGAGATCTTTAGACAAGCACTTAATGAACTCATTTTTGTTAAAACCTCAAATTGACCAAAACTGACATTTTTCGCTTGTTTTGCCTGTAGCTCATAATTAGCTTGTGCTCAGTCTGACACATTTTGGTAGAACGGGTCACATTTATTTCTACCGTAACACACTGTACAAAGGCTGCATGTATTTTATCTTTTACTCAGCTGACTGATCAGAAGGTACGAAACGAAAACATTCTCATGCAACATTAAATTTATGCTGAATCTTACCGCCTACAGTAAACTCACCTACTGTGAAACTTCAACAATATTCTTTTGCTGCTCTGCAAGCTTGGATATTTATCTCAGATCTTAGCTTAGAAAACTTTCAGCCCTTCAATATGTGCCGTCAATAAATACCGGATTACAAAAGTGCCACATGACAACATCTCAGACACAGGACGAGTTTTCCATCCAACGCCGCCACTTCAGTTTGTTATCAGCTTCTCGATGTCTGCGTGTCTCTCGCAGATAAAATCTGCCACTTCACAGGGTCAGAAGATACACTGGAAAAAAACAGCAGGAGATAAATACTCAGATACAAAAAGAAATCAATAGGGCTTATGTGTGGGTTGATATTAACAACCGACAATGTCATTGAGCTGCTTTCTGTTGCGAGCAGAGATGATCAGGATACAAAAAGGCAGATGATATCGATTTGTACTCTGTTTAAACAAAGCTATGTAATGCAATTCTGAGAAAACTGACAACCGAGGAAAAGCTATTATTTCTCAATATTGCAAAACAAATTGTAATTAGAGGACGGGGCCCACAGACGATTGAAAAACGGCGTTTGCGAGGAGCACCTCGAATCGATCATCTCTTTTTCGCTTGACCTCTCATAAACGACTCAGATTAATATGGTTTAGATTATGAACCTTCCCAGCGTGTGGCGTTTGATTGGCAGTCTGCGTCGAAAGCGCCTGCAGATCTCCAGAAATGAGAAAGAGCTTAACCCAGAGACCGCTTCGAGGGCCGCTCACCTCCACAACGCACGCCTCCGCTGTACTTGGCCCGGATATCTGAGACTTTAATAATAAAACAGTGGAGAGGGGATTTATAGGCAGGTCGTTTAAAGTGCACCAGAAAAGAGCTCTCGACCACACAATACCGAGAGATGATTAAGCACGACCCCCTCGAACCCTGACAAATCCACAACCAAGTCGTCGCGAACGACACTCATATTCATGGCTAATTAGCGCGCGCGGTCTGTCAATCACTCTGGTGGATGAAGTCAAGGCAAGTCAATAAATGCTTTTAAATGACTCATGAAATTCCTGTTTCCACAAGTTGATCGTGAAATGGAGGAACAAACCTGTTAGCAGGCAAACTGGAAACAATTTTAAGTTAATCATTAGGATTATGCAGTTAAAGTAATAGTTCACCAAAATGTTTCTCCGTCATGTACTCACCCTCATCACATTTCAAACCTGTCTTTTATTCTTCTGTGGAACACAAAAGATATTTTGAGAAATGTCTCGGTTGTTTTGCGTCCATACAATCAATGGGTGCCACTGTTGTTCGGTTACCAACATACTTTAAAATATCTTCTTTTGTGTCATTCAGGCTTGGACTGACATGAGGGTGATTAAAAGATTTAGGAACTTTTTCATTTTTGGGTGAACTATTTCTGTAACACAGTTAGGATTAGAGTTTAGATAATATGGTTAAATAAAAAGACCTTGTGGTCTTGTAGTCCATTTGTATGTCCATGTACCCCTAAATGCTGACAGAAATGCCCAAACCTCAAGCGTTTTAAGCGAGTCTAACCACTGTTGATCCAGATTAATATACAAAATACGAAAAGGTCGAACTCTTAATCTGGTGTAAAGGGTTACGTCTCTCCGCAGGGCAGTTTTAATTGTTCTTGATTTAAGGATTAAATCTCAAAACCGCTGGTCTATACACATAATTCTTTTGATATTAACTTTGCCACACAGAGGACACAAAAAGGATTATATCAATGTAGGCAATTAGTGTTTGGCTTAAAGTTGAAAACACACAGTGTCTTTGAGTTTACTTGCTATATTGATTTCGAAGCCAGTATTCACTGGAGAGAAATCCCACAAAGCCTCAATAATCTACATCCAAAATTCTGTTCGACTGAACCTGAAGTTTTGCCTTTAGAATAATTGGGCCTGTGGTTCTGCGGTCTTAACAGTTATACAATAAACGACAGAAATTGTGAATACGTTAAAGACGGAGAACTGGGGCAACATTTGCGCTTTCTAACCCGACATGAACCGCTGAGGTCAACTGTCAGCCGTCTTTTCAGTCCGATCCTGGGAAATGATTTATTCGAATTTTACATTGCGGTATTAATTAAAGTTTCATAATTATTAGTTAAGTATCAGCTGCTCCCTGCTGATCCAGAAGCTCCTACCGCTGATGTCAAGTGTGATTTTCTAATAGTTTCCTCACACGAGGGTCTCACACGTGTGAGGGTCTCACGCACGCCGGCGCTCTCGCACATAATGTCACTCACTTTCATTGGTATTCTGACTGCGCTCCCACCAGCATCCTTTCGAGAAAACCTCCCACCTGCTTAAGGAGAGTGATGAGACATTAGAAGACGTGTTCTGTTCAATAATTCATGTTATTAATAATGAACGCTACAGACATATCAGTGGATGAGAAATATCAGCTCAGTTTTATGAGGCTGTAACATATTGCTCCTGCTATACTGTCACCTTGCTGAATTTTTCGCTTTTGTGTTGAATTTGGTTGTGTAGGATGCATTGATTGATAATATAAACCAATGTAAGTTATTTCATATTCTCTGCTGGAAAATCTCCAAGTCACCATGACATCAAAATATACTTATTTTTTATGGAATATTGCAGTGTTTATTATAAAGATTTATTTGTGAACTATGTTGTGAACTGTTTTTTAATTCAAGCGTCCTCATAATCTTTAATCAAGTACTTCCCCTTTGAAATGACAGACCTTCTCTGATGATGTCAGTCCGACGGTTTGGGCGGAGCCAGAGCCAGTGACCAGGCTAGACCAATTACAACAAACCATCCTGGACAACTAAAAACCAGCTACCATCCAAAACAAGGATCCTGTGAAACACATAAGAATTTAAGCTAAATTGTATTAAAAACAAAGCTGCTTTGTGTTTGTCATCTTGTGAGCAGTATTAACACACTCTAATTTAATGATGGTCAAGCTTTTCTGACACTGAGCAAACCACCACAAAGATCAGCTACAAATATATACATGAATGAAAACCAAGAATTCTGTTAACAAACACGATGTCCAATAAAGTTTCAAAAATGTGGGAATATAAAATAATAAATATCATTCTTGGAGAAGTTTTAATATCACTGAATATATTCAACACTACTTGCTAGCGATAGCAAACTGCCTTTGAAGAAGACCCCGCCCTCTGGTGCCCTCTAAAGTCAACAAAATCACAACCAAAACACACAAACACATCGTCTGACAGGTCCAAATGCAATAATAAGATGAAAATGTTATGATCCTGCACATGCCACAAAAGATTTGAAGGTATATAAATATATTTAAACCAGTATATTTAGCAATTGCTATCAGAACACGAAGAGACTTTTCAACCAGCCTAACAAAAGACGTTTCTGGAAATCATCTACCCTGCTACTGCTTTAACACTCTGTACATAGTAATAATACAGATAAAATATGTTCCAGATATAAAGCACTGAAATCACGGGTCATCTTACAGCAGGGTGAGAACCCCAACACAGTCTGCCGCTCCTGTTTGGCATTCAGCGAGGGTGTGGAGACGTATTAGTCACCAAAAGTCTCTGAGGGAGCCGTTCTTACACATTCTGATCACCGTCCACCCCGACGGCCCTGAAAAATCCAAACCCAGGATTTATACATTTCTCTTAGAACGCCGTTGCTGCTTTCCTGCGGCCATAAATTCTTTACAGCAACACAAATGCGTCCGGCGGGAATAAGCAAGGTTACTCCAGATGAAATAAGCTTAAGCTTCAGCTGGGGCTTCAGACAGCACAAAAAACTAATGAGATGAGAAAGAAACGCTGGCCTTCATTTCATCGGCGCTAAGCTGAACCTGGGCTGTACTTTAACATGCAGCGTTTGCACTGCAGAGACGTCTTCATGCTTTAAAAACACTTGGTGAAGATACATAAGATTATAGGTCATTTTGCAATGACTAGTGCAACCCTTTGTTTCTATTCTGTATACACACACAAGTCTTCAGACACCAGCAGCAGAGTTTGTAGGGAACAAAGACAACATGAGTTGGTTTTGAGTCTTTTGGTCACCGTTTCCTGCAATATAACTTGTTTCCGTGATAATAAACAGACTTTCAAAAAAGTGTTCTTAAAATGAATCAGGATGCTGTATTCTCATGTCATAAAAGAACAGAATTTTTTTCTTTACTGTCCCTGTACTTCTGTAGAGCACTGTAAATTCCCTTCAGTATAATGAATTAACATAATGAAATAATGAAAATATATAATAATGAAATAATGAAATAACATGCCTCAACATTAATTAGGGTCAAGAGAGGCTTACTGGCTAAACTAAGAAGTCCATTCATCGCCTTTCCAAATAAAACACACAGTTCACTGTTTTTCTAATACACACAGAAGCAAGAGAAAGTTACGTACCACACGTTATTCTGAAACGATGACCTTCCCGATGATTCTTATCAAAGACATTAAACATCAATTATTCAAATGAATTACTTCACTTCCTCTCCAAATGTTACTCATTTGGACAACTTCATCAAACTTTCAGGAGTGGCCTACATGAAATTTTTACAGTCAAGCCATCAGTCATTTCATAATGAATAAACACACCTTGGCAATGACACATTTACTCTCCGAGCGCGAAGAAAGTGACCAAGTTAACAGAGTCGTGTCCTTCACGGGATATCTGAACGCTTGTCTTGTGCACTGTTGACTAAAACATGCAGAACATTGTCAGGAAACACCCAAAAATGACAGTGTGACATCACAGAATGATAATGAAAAACAACATACCTCTCCTCAACAGACAGAAGCATAGAAAAATAACTGCTGATGGATGGATGGATGGATGGATGGACAGAAGGGACAAGCAATTGCTGAAAGATAGACAACAGACAGACAGACAGAAGAACAGAAAAACAACTGCAGGCGATAGATAGATAGATAGATAGATAGATAGATAGATAGATAGATAGATAGATAGATAGATAGATAGATAGATAGATAGATAGATAGATAGATCATGGAAAAGAATATAAATAATTAGCTTTTCTTATTCAGAATCAAGCCAGACTTTCTGTCTATTTATAGATGCACAGCTGTCATGTTACCCCGCTGCCTCTCCTGTGCATTACATCACCACAATCCACCTGTCCTTTCACAACACACTGATCCCAGCACAGTGTGACGTGACCCTGTCCACAGAGATGGACCACAGACATTTTGTACATTCTGAAGACCGATGCAAACAGACAAGAGTCGTCAGTCGTGAAGTTTGACTCCTCATTGTGCTTCGGTCACAGCGAGGACAGTTCCTACCCGAGCTCGTACGGTTCCCGACTGCCCCGTGAACTCTTTGGTTGTCATGGTTATTCACAAACACCAGGGCTTTGTCAAAAGGCATCAATCTCCAGCGATCAGCTCTGAGACAAATAAAGGTTCCATCTTTAAACAGCTGCAAGAAAACTCACAAAAAGCCACGTGAAGGGTAAGAACAAAAGGTTCTGCTGCATTGTGAAGCTATATTTATCTGGGAGGTAAGAAGACTTGCTTGAGTTTAGACTTGCAGAAGACTGAACTCACCACAATGCAGAATTTAAACACATTTAACCCATTGTAACCACTGTCCCTAATGCTTAACCATGACTTAGACGTGTTCCTGGACCAACATCTTCCTATCAACCAATCAAATTGTAAGATTACACAACAACCACTTGGAACAACCACTTGCATAGTCATTTCCATCAGATTCCCACCACCGTGAATTCACACTGAAATCAGTCAGCAAAATGCATGTCTCTGCATTAAAGCTGCAGTCCGTAACTTTTGCCTCTCTAGCGCCATCTCTGTTTGAAACATAAAACTGCAGGTTACTTTACATACTTTCACGCATGTTGACAATCAAATGAAGTCAAATGACGCATCCAGGAAAATCGAACCCAACAGCTTCAATTAAAAACCATTATTATAAAATTACATTTGTGGTAAAGTAAGATGTTATTTACATGTTCAGTAAGTGTTTTTGTTTATTTTTACCAAACAGAAGTTACGGATTGCAGCATTAACTCAGACTGGGATGCTTTGATACGAAAGCACGTACCGTGAAGCATCTACTGTAGGTTGGTAGATGTTCTCACACATCTTCTGGTCCTGCAGGTGAAGATCCACGAGCACGTTCATCAATCACACATGCGCGGCTCGCGCTTCACCGGCGCCCGTGAGGAGTTCCCATCTGTGCCGCAGCCCCCCGCCGACTGCAATGATGACAAATGCGCCCGCCGCAGCGGAAATATTGAGAAGTTGCGAGACATTTATCAGGGATAATTTCAAAAAGTGATAAAAGAGCTCTTGTTGGG
>JAZGTK010008377.1:0-18345 GCA_036877625.1 Ambastaia sidthimunki
GATTAATAGGACAATTTTAAAAGCCTAATATCTTCAACAACAAACAAGCTACATACACGCAACATCTGCTCAGTAGCGTTCTGTCATTGCCTGAGGAAAAGTTGTAATTGTTTTGTAATAAATTTTCAACAAAAAATATAATATGTATCATTATATAACATTAGGTAAGAGTCCAGTCTGACATTTAATGCATGTGAATGTAAATGTATATTATATAAATGTACCACTCATTATGAAAGGAAATTGCATGACTAAATTGAAAGGCTAAATTTCAAAACTGATAAAAAGTAATCTCATGAATCTCAGTCACTGGAGGACTGTTCCAGACTTATCAGCTTATCAATAGTAGTTAGTTTAATGAAAAGTATTAATTATACAGGCCCCAATAAGACATTTGCTTTAAACACATCATGTATTATTCCTGACAGTTAAAAAATTAGCACCTTATAAAAAGGGCAAAGTATTCAGTAATATTAATGAGTGTTGCGGGCATAATATTTTTGATGTTGAGTTATTATTCATGCACATTTTTTAATCTTATACCACACAGCAGTTACATTTGTAGTATGTAACATTGGCCCCCATCTTTCTTATTAATTCAGTTTCCTCTGCACACAATTCAAGGCAGGTTTAATACAGGTAAAAATATTTAAAGCCGTCATGCCATGACACATATAGGTTTGTTCTTGTTGTATAACAGTCACAGCGGGATAGCCACGTTTCCTGCTACTTTTAGGAATTACAGGCCCATCTAATGTAATAATGGAAATCTACACGCTAAGTTTTGTCATCATTTTTTCTTGGATAACTTCAGCCTCTCAGAATCTATTTCAACAGGAAGTAACACTGTGCTTTGATACAGCTTACATTTATCAATCCATTCAAATTTGAATAGAAACCATTCTCAATACTTATCAGTATATACCAATGCCATAGCAAAATGAATGATGTTTATCAGTTACATAGCATGGATCAGTACTGAGAGGCTGCATTACTGAGGTCTGTACTCTCTGTTGTATTTCTCTGCTGTCACTCACAGCAGTTCAAAGCCAGACTGGAGATTGTCCAGACCTATGGACAGACCCTTAACAGACGCCTATCAGCAAAGGGCTAAATGCAGTCATGGGATCTGATGCCATGAACAATCCTGACAATGTCTGATTATAATAGGAACTCTCAGGACACTTGAGTGAATAAAAGTCATTGGTTGAGGGGTGAGAGGGTATCGTTGCCTACTATAGGTTACTGCTTGTGGAGGTATTAGGCTCAGAAAATGGTGAGGTGAAGAGATTATGATCTCTTTAGGAGAGTGAAGGTTTAGGACTGCTTAAGGGTGGATTACATGTCAGGAATGATTGATGTCTGATAGCTACGGTGCCACAGTGTTGTTATAGGTGTCTGTAGAATTTCTTAGTTAGCTTAGTTAGCCCAACTTAACTTGCTAAATTCATCATGTCTCACAGAGTATTGTATGTCCATAGTACTTTTTATGTTATTGGTTTTGTTGCATTTTTGTCTTTCTTGTAAATATTCAAAATAAATGACAAAGAATTCAGCTAACAAATTTGGAAATGGCACAGTACGTTGTGTAAACAGAGGATTCGTTTGCCTGGGGTCAGAGGTCATAGTGGGGTAAAGGATGAGGCTGGGGATGGGGTTCACCAAAAGTTCAACAAAGATGTGTACACCCATCTATCACCATCCAGAGATGGTGTTAAGTATGTCTTTGACCTGCAATCTGTGTATATAAAGGGAAAACAAAAGGAAGAAAAGAAGAAACTTTAATTCTTCATTTGAAAAGTTCATCACATCTTCTACAACTTTTAATCCTCCACAACTTTTAAACTTTGTCTTTAATTTAGTCTATCACTCCTCCTATTCATGGTAAAACTCCACACTAGGTTTAATGCAGCAGGGAGACTTTGAAGAGAACAATCTGTTTTAAACTTTATAGGTGTTCCTACACGAACAAAATTCTCAGATTCCCAACCGCATTCATCCTGCAGCCTTCTGTTCTAGTGTATATTGTTTAATGGTGGATAATTAACAGCTCAACGTTCCGAAGCGCTGTTCTGGGAAGCTTTGGAGATGCTGCTCTCCCCGAGGAACGCAACTGCAAGAGCCACAGTTTTTCTTGGAATGAGTTTTATTGCATGTTTAGGGTTTTCCAGGGTAAAACATGGCTCAGTTCCTTCTCGTCCAGTCAGCACTATTTAAAAACAATGCAGACAAAACTGTTTCTTCCCAAGACACATGTAATTATCTCCTGCAGACTCTAAAGGAGTCGTGGGGGTGGAAATCATAGCATGTTAAGGATAATATATGACTGTCTGATTGTATCAGCAGTGCAGCTGTTTTACGGAAAACACAAAGAAGCAGGAAAGGAATTAATAATTCAGTAATTTCAGTCATTATCTCAGTGTGTTAGTTGTGATTTAGCACTTTGGCTGTGTATGAAAATATGTTTGGTCTGAACTCACTCTATGAAAGTCTATGAAGATTTTTGGTGAAATTTAACTACTTGTACTGCATACTGCATACTTGTACTGTATCAATACTGTCACATGTTCTTATTAAGAACATATGTGGCTTATATTCACTGGATAACAAATGCTCTGAAAGGAGCTGATTACTTAATGATATGATCTCTCTCTCTCTCTCTATATATATATATATATTATATACTGTATATATGTATATGTATATATACACATATAACATATAAACATATATATATATATACACACACACACACACACACACACACACACACACACACACACACACAGTTTTTCTCTTCACTTTCTCTCTCTCTTTGTTGTGCTTCTCATCAATATGCGGCCCACAGGAGAATTTGATCCATTTTACACCTGAAAGCCTTCATACAAGAAGAGAAGTGAATCGGTCTCCCATGAATCCATTCTGCTGACTGTGACTTCAGCGTTGTGGTAATTTCATAACTTCAAAACTCATGAATTTTTTATTCATATATGTACTTTATAAAAAACTGTGTTATTGGTCCTACAAGAGCGGTGCATGATTAATGTCTACCTGGGGTATTAGCATCTTGATTAGACCCCATAGAAACTGTAATAGCAGAATTTCTTTATATACTGTAATCTATAAAAGTGAAGTGTCTCATTTCTGCATCTCCAGCATCACCAAACAGAATTAACAGAAAAATCATCTGTTTTTAAATGGGTTTTCTGAACAATCCTTTGATGAACAAATAGCCCGGCCCCAATCTCGCCCTTGAGCCAGTATTGCTAATCAGAATACTCAGATCCACAGAAAGCCACAGTGTTTACTCTATTTAGGAAATCAACCCACCAATTTCATCTTAAAGCTGTCTCTGCACATTAAGCTGGGATAGAAGAACATAAAAAATACACCAGTTTCAAAATAGCCAGAAAATGATTTTCTAATCCGCCATTACAAACATAATAAACCATAAAGGTTTGATTAAATGTCAGGCACATTTTTGTGTTTAGTTTCAGCACCTAGATTGTGTTTAGTTCTTTTTCTATAGTTCTTTTTCTTTGTTCTCAACAACCTTTGGTGTTTTTTTATGCTGAATTGTGTCTGTTTAATTTCATTTGGATTTGAATATTCCACAGATTGTTAAGCAAATTTGCAAAAAAAAATAATTTCACACAACCAAACAAACGTGCACCCATAATATCAGTCTCGTCGTTCATTCACATGCTGCAGTCTGTTTTTTCAGTCTTTGCATTGTCATGATTATTTGGCACAGACTTTTAAAGAAGTCTTTCTTAAACTCCTGGTGTCACGCTCTTTCTCTCCCCAGGAATGAAGAATATTTTTATCTCTTGTTTTGCTGTGTTTAATGTTTGTGCCCGCAGTAGATTAGACTCACATGTCTGCCGCTGGGCTGATTGTATTAGACGATTATCAGCCCATCCTTGTTTTATAGAGCCCATCATAAGACCTGGATGAAGGAAATATTCCCCCTCCTGTAACATCTGAACCTTGACTGCTGGTCAGTTAGTGTTTGAATAAATAGTGTGTGTGTGTGTGTGTGTGTGTGTGTGTGTGTGCTAAATATGCATCCATAGAAAACTGCTTCTCAGTTTTTCATTAACATTGCGGCAAATGTGAACGATGTTTTATGTCTGTGCAAATATTTAGCATATACAAAATGAATATAAAATACACAAATTTAACATGACTGTTTAACATGACGTGGTCTTTGGCGTCAGTTTACTTTGGCTATTCACTTTCATTATATGGAAAACAGTGGAATGTTACTTATTTTTGTACATTATTCATATATTTCACATGTTTCAGGTATGTGCTTTGGCATTGCAGCATCTCAAAAAATACTTAAGATCTAAGATCCAGACTGTTCCCATCAGGACCTCACTGCACAATATCGCTCATCCGTTGCCTTAACACAGAAGCACTGATAGCAAATAATCATCCGTCGGTCACAACAACCACCTTCTGCCTGGTGACCTCTCTCCCCATGAAAATATCCTGATATTTCAGCAGACTGCAGAAACTCTATTCAGGTTCAGCAGCAGTGTGCTGTCTACACTCCCCCAGCTGTCTGCCGGTCTATAATTCCCTTGAATTGTTTTATGCCCCTCCCTCTTTATTCTCTGTGTAAATGATGCTGTATTATTTCTGTCAGGCCTTTGGACCTTGGCAAAGGTTGTCATCAAGGTTTCTGTCTGAATGATCGGACCTCCATATGAACTCTGGAACTCTTGAACTTTTAAACCAGGACTTCCCAGTTGATCAAAAAGTTACTCCAAGTCAATGTTCATGCAGGGTCAGTGCTGGCTGCTGTTTGACAATGAAGTTTGAGACTGAGGTGAATTAATACGCATCTGAGATCACACTTCTGGTGACTGATCTCACATACTTTCCTGACGTTTATGTGTTGATGTGATTTAAGATGTAATGCATTTGTTTTACAATGTATGAGTGGAGGGGAAATAGTTGTACTGTAGGTCTGTACCAGAATGTTTTTTTTATGGATGACTGAAGCCAGAAAGTCACCAATACAAGTTTTTTTATGAATTATGAATTATCCCTGTGCTGTTGGACATTTTGTAATATATACAGCTCAGTGTACTGAGAAGTTCTTGTAAATATTTGCTTTAAAGTAGCTGAAACTAACTTTTCAATGTATTGTGAAGCCCCATTGGGCAGCTGTCATATGCATATGAGGGGATTATTGCTGTTGTTATTGCTGTTATTATTGTATCTGTGGGCTGGAATACATTAAAGACATATTGTTACTTAAACTTCATCACATAGAATCTCCCCGTTTCTTTTTACAATTTCAACACTGAATGTGGGGAAAAATAAGTGGAAATATTAAATATGATAAAATATGATAAACACAGCACTGCTCACTATTTGTAGCAGAAAGGCGTTAATTTACAAATCATTGTCTGGAGAGTTTTGCTGGCTCAGTTTCCATGCAGCTTGATACATATGCTATTCTTATAATACACAGCAGACTTATCATTAAAATGTTCATGCTGATAATGGCTGATTATGTATCATTAAGTTAAGAGGAATCATTTTGCGATAACTCTAATTAAAAACATGCTAGATGCATCATCTGTTTTTCCTGATGTTTGCACAGATGGTTTTTCACCCCAGAATGGTTATTTATGGGCATAATCATCGCTTTTAAAGAGTTAAGTGTTTTGCTGTGTATAAAACTTTACATTAAGATAGTGACAAAAAGGTTTGTTGAAGCTGAAATATTTTTACTGCAAAACTGTAAAATTGTGCTATTTCCTCCAAAGCTATTCCTCAAGACAAAGACCAACTTGTTTTTCAAGAAAAAGTGCTATTGTCTGAAAAGTATCACAGATTTATTCAGACAGAAGTTTACACAGATTACAATAAAATACAGATTTACACATGCATGAATTGAAATGGCTTGTCCTGCCTAAAAAAATCAAAGTAAACAGAAGCTTGTTTTAAGCATTTTAAAAAAAGCTGCAGCTGCAAGGACTTTATCTTCTGCTGAGAGTGATGTCACTGGCATGCATACATTAGCAATCAGTATGACAGCATGACAGAAAGGCTAAGCTTTTTTTATACATGTTCTCATGGCTGGCTGATTGCCAAGTGTTGGCCAGCTTATCCTATACAGCCGGGAGGTCACATATCCGACGACCTCTGAAATCATATGATCACTTTAGTGTTGTAATCAGTGCTTTAAAAAAATCAGACAGAATATATAAGATGTAACAGGGAAATAAATAACAGGAAATTGAAAAAATTTAATTTGTGAGATAAGTTCGATAACGTGGCTGTCCGTGCAGTTAAAGATTTGATAAATTGATACTGTATAAGTCTGTCTGTGGATAATTCATGGTGAAATAGTGTTTAAGTGCTCACAGTTATTCACTGTGAAGTCCAAATGCACAGACCAAAGCTATTTTTTAAGAAGAAATCTACCCACACAGGACAACATGACATTGGAAAGATAAGCTTTTGGGAGGCAAATTAGAAAAAAGGGAAATGCATTTGTTTCAAAAGCTGTGCCTTATCAAGATATTTACGGGCTGTTTTTCCAAAACTCCAAACATTAATCCTTCAGAAGGAATGCTGGAAAATTGATGGATTCATGGGAGCAGTCATGAAGATGATTTGACGGAGGGGGGGCCAAGGCCATTAAAATGTAAAAATAAAAAGTCTCCCATGACCACGTGCTTAGCCTCATCCAAGGAAATCAATTCTTTGCATGTTTATGTATAAAGCATACACCAACTTTTCCTGTTGCTTGCAGTTTTACGAAGCTTTTCCCCAAATGCCCTGTTTGTCTACATTTGCAGCGGTTTGTGAAGTGGTGCAATAGATCTCTTGCGATGTGACAGTGTTTCTGTGGATTACATAAGGAAAAAATTTCACCCCATTTCTAATGACACTGGTCAGCCTGACCTTGTGACATGAAAACTGTACTGACATGTGAGAATCTGTGTGTCAAGGTCAATTCTCAAAGAAACATCCCAGATGTACATAGTGCCTGACATAATATATAAAGACTCTCTGGTTCAAGGTTTGGAGGAGATAATGGGCTTCATTCATGAACCTTGAGCAGAACAAATGTGTGTGTAAATCATTCATACACTGTGAATGCTTTACCAAGACATTCGTTCTGCTCTTGTTGCATATACGCTGTATGGAAGACCTAAAAAAGTTTTAGAGATGTTTTATAGAAGACTCAAAATTTCAGAGAAGCTGAATACTCAAAAAGTTTGCTTTTACATTTGCTTTCTATTTAAGCTAATTGCTGTCTAGGAGAAACAACAAAGATGTTATGATTATATATATATATATATATATATATATATATATATATACTGTATATATTATATCATGTGGTGTACCAATTAGATTTATTATCATCATCATTAAATTTATTGTTTTCAGTTTATAACTGCCTGTAGTACAAAATATTTATTAATTATGACTTGCCCTTTGGCGAAGACTTTATTTTTATGGACACATAAGATCAACCCAGTATTAAGCAACTGACCATGTTTCAATACAGAGCCACTGTTTTTTAACCCCGACAGCAAGTTTGTTTAACAACATAATTATATACAACTCTGGACATCGAGAACGGCTTTGAAAAACACAACCGTAAAGGCATTCATTACATTCTGACACACAAACATACACTCGCACACTAAAATCAGTAACCTAGTGGTCATTATTCCCTCACATTATCTGCAGTAATTACAACCCTCTTAGATTCTCCCTTTGGCAAACCCCTCCAGTTATAGGGCTTTTCTAAACCTCTCTTTCCCTCATTAATTACCACCGCTTTACAATTAGTAACCTACCTTCCATGCCAGTGATTCCCAATTTCAATCTATTTCCGATTCTTGATGCTTCATCTGAGCCCACAGGAATTGTGGCTTATCAGGCAGCTGACTGGATAATGATGGGAAGAGGCTGTATTAGTTTGCTAATAGGATATTAGTGGGGTATGTTTCACACGCACAGACATATACACAAACAAACATCTGTGTTTCTCTCTCACGCCACATATACTGGGATTTGTTCAGTGCTAATAGGCTTTCCGAAGTGTCCTGGGATGGTAAGGTCAAGAGCATCATGTTAACCTATTGATTTGTCCTGGATTGCATACAGGCTGAGTATTAGCATATCAGTGATTGTGTGCATAAATGCCTGTTTGCCAATGCATTATTCACTGCTCAGTTCTAAGTGTGATCTCATCAATTATATTGAGCTTTATGTGATTCTGTCTTTATTAAGATATAAGTTACATTCATTACATCCAGTGAAAGCAACACATCAGTAGCTCTCAATGGGTACAGCATTAGCTTTTTATGGTCTTACTATGGCTGTTTCTTCAGCACAATGACATACAAACTGTATTGGAGATCCATTCACTGTTCTGTCAATGTTTAATGTCTCGCTTTCTAGGCAAATGCTCATTTTTGGTAGGTGATGATGGCCTTTTATTTTAGCCTGAAGTTTATCTGTTTATGAGCCTTTATACTGTCATTTAATATAGACAGAACAGACAAATAAAACGACTATTTCTCATACCATATTGTCATATTGTTTGCCATTATGTAATCAACAGTATCCAAACCTAAACTAGCAGTAAAAATCATTGTTGAGAAACACTGTTTTTTTTCTGAATGTATCATACAGAAATCAGATATAGATATAGAGTTTGAACATTAAAAATTACATACAGTGGCAAGTATGTATTTTTAATCCCACCACTGAATAAAAACAGCTAATTTGAAGCATTATGTCATAAGTATGACATAAACATTTTGATATGATTTAAAAGCTTCATTTAGGTACTGTATGTGACATTTTATATCTTTGCAATCTATACATTGCCATATATATTATGTGTGTATTTAACATGTTTTTCCATATCAGATTTCACATGTATGTGGGCGATTATGATAGTTTTGGAGAGGAAGAGAAAACGGTAGAGTACAAAGGGCTTTTCTATACATAAAAAGCAAAAATCACTAAAAGGTCCAGGGGTGAGAAGAGAAAAAATGGGAAGAGGAGGCAGGAAAAACTCATTTGTAAGCACCCACTTTTACACCTACATAGTGCACAAAACAGTGCAGTAAATACACACAATTCTACATTGTGTAAAAGGCACAAAAGGTACAAAAAAAACTGCACTATGCAACAATAAAACACAAGGACAGAGTATGATGACATCGCATTTTCCTTTTCAAATGAAGTTAATTAATGGTGTCACCTATATACACATACAAACAGTATACACTACAGGCACATAGTCATATAAAATTGCTTGCAGTACTTTAGCTATTTTGAGGCTTTTTGGGTTATATGATCTTTGTTAGGAATCTGTATAGTGCAGATGCTTTTTGAATCACAGATGTCTATAACCTGTAAGGATCATTTAAGAAACCACCCTAGGGGAAGGCAAACAAACATAAAAGATACACAACAAGTGACACATTTTAAACTCTGAACAGATTTCAGAGTCATTTACTGTGGTTCTTTGCCATAACAAAATATTCACAGGGTCTTCAAATGCTGAAAACCTTTTAAAAAATCTTTCACTAAATTGCTTTTGATTACTGTGTTCCAGAATCCCGTTTGATGTCAATCTTTGTTGTTTAACTAGCACGATTCTCCCTGAATCTACAAATATTCTGGTAAATCCTGTTTTAATTATGTTTTGTCAAAAGATTGTAAGAATTTTGAAGCTAATCTCTTATTAGCGTACCTTAATTGTGTTTTGCCTGTAATAATATATCCACTACTGTCTTGGGCTTCTGAGGTTTTGGACTGAAATGAAACAGTGTTTGCTAATGCAATCAGTGGACATCTTTTAGGCAGCTGGCCTTTTATGTATCAGGTGACATTATCGTATGCCAAACAGATGGCACTATATCAAAAAAAGTAAAAGATGCAGCTCAAGACAAAACACGGTGGTTTCTGACAAACACGCTATGACCTTAAATAAAAAACAAACCCAAAAGTATTAAAAAATCAGTTGGCTTGTTGTGAGACAAGATGATGGTAACATCAATAGCATAGCCTGATCTGAGCGTTACATTACCAGTTTTACAATTTTATATATTAATATATAGAAAAACTTTAATATATAGAAAACGTATTCTATATATTAAAGTTAATGTTATTTTATGTAAAACAGGGACATCCAAACCAGCCCAGTCCTGTTCAAATAAATAAAACAAGAGGCAGGATGAATTAAAAGTGTAAATAAAATACAGAAAGACATAATACTTAATACTCAAGGATGCAACAGAGAGTGAGGATGCTTTGGGGTTTGTCAAAATAAAATAAGAGACATGATGGATGGTGAAGGTCACAGAGCAGATGTTTGGGGATTTTTGTGGGTCTTAAAAAGGCAGTCTTTTTGACAGGCAGGTAAAAAGATAGACATACAGATAGTACTCAGTCAAGTCAAACTTGGTATTGTTGTTATTGTACTGGCATAATATAATTTTTTATTATTTAGTATCAGTTATGCGAGTTAATGCAAAGACAGTGTAGGAAAATGCTACACATCAAAATCACAACAAATTTTATTCAATGGTACATCTATTAGAAGCAAATGAGCGCAAACTATTGTGTTTTAAACAGTTATGCGTCATGGCCTGTAGGGGGCGACGTCGTGCGAATAAGTTTAACAATTGCTGCAGGTGAGTGACGGCGTGTAAGTTATTTTTCACTTTTTAAGTGTTACTGGTAAAAATGTTGCTTTTGTTCTGTAGCTTAAATGAACCTCATAAATTATGGACAGTGTGAAATGGACAACGGACATTACTGTAGCAAGCACGAGGTGATATTTGACCTTCTTAGTTCGATGTTTTCCCCATATAAACGCTGTGTCATCCCCCTTTTTCCCCAGAAGTCTCTTAATATTATTGAGAATGACAGAGTCGATGTTTTGGGAAATTATTATTCTCTCTCAGTTCTAAATCTTCATAATGGATAACAGCACTTAAAAGAGGCCAAAGCCTTGCTCTGCTCTTGTTTTGCCTTCCGTCAAAGTAGAGAAGTTTGGCAATCGTGCTCAGAATAAACTACAACAGGCTGCTGGGGCTGCATTAGATGAACGGCGTACGGTTTTGTGTTACATTATTAATAAAATAATCGGATGTCGTTTTTGATGGAAACGTGCGCCACAGAACGAGAAAGGAAGGATGGAATGATCTATCGAGAGACGATCTTTTGTGTGAGTATTTGTAATATGACTTTGATGTGTGCAGTTTTTTATTGTACGCGTTTGTATTGATAACGTGCGCGCGTGAGGTCGCGCTGACTCACGCGCTTCAGATGCTCGTTCATGAGTCACGTCACCTCTGTGGTTGGTATGACGCAGCCCATTTCTGTTATTAAACTCACACCTTTAAAAGATTTAACTCGTTCTTTTTAGTGTATGCCATATTATTTTAATTGGTAATATTTAAAGTGTTTCCAGTGTCTTATTTTCATCCTTCCAGTCTTTTGTAATATATCTATAACATCATCATTTGGGATGGAAAACATCACTGCATATGTTTTTTTTTCTTTTTCTCCCATAAATGCCTTTTTAAAGTTACTGAATTAAATATCATTTACTACGTTAACACATTTTCACACATTTACAGGCCCTGACTGTTTGTCACATCTTTACATAGTTTAAATCTCATTTTTGCTATAGCTTTGGGAGCCCTTTATATTTTGATGAAAAAAGAGATAGAAGCATCTTATAACACTAGTTATAAACGCAATGAACAGTTTGATTCTTAGGAGTTGGTGATACTGAATTTTCCTGATATCAATAACCAACATTTTGGCCAATGGTTTTTTAAATCAGTAAGATTAATACAAAACTTTCCTTATTCAAAATATTCCTGTATTACAACATTACCAATACATTCACAGAAATTAAAAAAAGAAATTCACACTGAACCAAGAAGTAATACTTCAGATAACATATGTGCCTATGATACCCAAAATGTAGTCTAGATGGCGGCTCTGTAGGTAGTGATTTGCACTGGAAAATAAGAATGAAAGATGAATGGAAATGGGTCTAACAAGAGATATGCAGATTACTGGCCATGCAATAATTGTATCTACAGGGGCAAGTTTTTGATGAATAGTGTGAGGGTGCCAGAATATTCTGCCGGGACTCTCGCAGCCATAGAGAGAAGAGCATAATGAATTTTTTAGGGTGAAGGAGAGAATGAGATTTTGGTCATGGTCTTGTTTATGCTTGCACTGGCATTATTGAGGAGAGAAGCTTATTGTCAGGATTTCAATATTAATGCTGTGGTTTAGTTTTGGTCAGCAGTCAATGTCATCAGTAATGATGCAGTAAGATTGTCTTAAAGGAACAGTGCTCTAAAAACTGATCTGTATAGTCACCCGTCCAAACTTTCTAATTGTTAGTTCATTCTAGTAGTTTGTTATTATAAACTCATGGACACTAAATGTCTTTGCTTCTTGTTATCAAGAACTCATTTCCTATTCAGCAATCTTCTGATGGTGGGAGTAATTTGTCCTCAAAAACATGGACCAGGCTGGTGGAGATGCTTCTAGTGAAAACACCCTCATTTTCCAGTCCAAACGGCCTGCGGTAAATCCTTTTACTTAACACATATTACAATTTTACATGAGAGAGCCTGCATTAAATTCATGTCAATATATCTCATATAACGATTTAAAAAGGAGAACTTCAGTTTAAAAAAAAAAACTTTTGTCTGTCTGCATGTTATGTTCGCTTCTTGTAAGAATTAAAATGCTTTCTCATTACTCTTTAGAGTAACTTTATGAATTAATATGTACAGATCTAAATAAATATTCTGTTACAAAAGTATTCCGATATTTAAAATAAGGTGTTTGCATGATTAATATATAATGAAGATCCAATATTTGGTTTGTTTTATTTGTGTGTATGTAAACATAGTCACTCATGTATTATTTAATTCGGTCTGTCGGGCATTTATTCATATTGGCATCACTAATCAATCATCAGTCGGTCGGTGTGCACTGGCGAACTGATGGATGAACACAAATGCTTGCATGCATGCTTTTCAGTTGGCATCTGTATAAGAACATTGCATTTCCATTTTTTCGCCCTTGGCATCAGATACATTGAATTAAGCATCAGATCTAATCACACTGGTGATGTAAGGCTATGTGCAGTCCAAATGTGTATGCTAACTGCGCCGTAATATCTGCAAACATTAGAAGAAGACCTAAGAACCTTGATCCTCTATTATATCTTCACTCATTCCATCTTTCTTCACCTCCACTTACGTTCTAGAACATAATTAAATTCATAACTCAGACCAGCTGCAAACTATTAGTCTAAACGCCGTTCCGCCTTCACAGCTGAAGTTGGCAGCGTTGTTTCAGCCCCAAAGAACTGATGACTTCCTGTTAACTGAGGATAGTATATTAAATAGAAGATTGTCTCCGATCCGTCCACTTGAGAGTTCTCGATTAGGTCTTTGATCACCTAGTAGTGCTACGAATTATTCTTAGGCAGGTTGGTTTCATAACACAAATAATGAGCTACTGTTTTAAAGCAGGGAAAAGAAAGAATGTAAGATAAGACTTTGATGATAAAACATTGAAGGCTTTGTGCAGGCAGGCGGGCAAAAAAAAATCTTTTGAAAAAAGATTTAACAAACCGCATTCAGACCCCATTCACACTGAAGTTAAGTCTTGAAATCAGATTCAGATATGATGGATTTTGTGTCTTGAAATTGTAAAGTCATTACCACGGCAACCAATGTAGATATAACAGATTTTGACGCTGTCTGAACAAACAGATTGGACTCCTTATCATTTGCAAATTTGTTTGGAATTGGGTACAGTTTGAACAAAACCAAACAGCTCTTCGATAAAATTCCCACAGAAGCTCGTACCCATCAAATGCTGATGAAAATGACCTTAAATGTAATCCATTTTTGATTGGCTCATTAACTTCCCCATATCAGGTTGAAAAATCTTATTTGTGTTTATGATGCTGAATATTATCATAATCAGATTCAAAGCACAACACTAGGTAAGCACAAGGTAACTCGTACCTCTGGTAATGAATGCACATACACGCAGACAAAACACATGCAGGGTCCATCATGTGGAACCGTTGTGAGCTCAAAATGATTTTTTTGTATAATTGGTGCAAGTCATAGATGTACTCACCTGGTCAGGAGTGACGTTTAAAACTCAGATTAAATATACTTATTGCTTTTTCCCTGAAGTTATCGCAGTGGATGGTGGATCCACCAAATTATTGAATTTCTCAGAAATTCACTTACTTTTTTGTGAGCGAGTGTTCAACAAGCAATTTTCCCCACTTTTCTCGGGCTGTTATTAAGCTGAATAGAACATTTTCTGCACAGTGCCATGATAAATTCTTGTTTATCCAAGTAGATGTTTAACTGTGCTGAACTTGGACTTTTTATTCCATCCACACAGATTAAAAAAAAATCCTTTTAAGTAAATGATTTCAGTGGTTACTTTTGTTTTGCCAAACCCCTTGCGATGTTTTTGAATCATTTAAAGTTTTGTGAGAGGTTAGTTTAGAATTTTTTCTTGATTTCATGTCATTTTTTACTTCTAAACCAAAGCATTCGATTTTCATCTGGTCTGAAATTGGAGTACAGCTGAAGTGAATTTAAATGAAAACATTATAGCCTAATGCAATTCCTCTGCTTGTCAGACTATAATCTTGTGCTTTTATTACACTTGACCAAAGGCATGAGGTGCCTGTGAGCCCAAGCTAATGAAACATTACCAGAAAAAAATATTTTCCTTTAAGAAGGAGATTAAAAGAATTAACCTGGGTGCCGGGGCCCTATCCATTATGCAGTCTTATTTAATAATTCATTACTGTAAGTGATATTTCCCACACAGATGATTAGAGACTTTGTAATTGTGTCCGTTACAGAGACGGCTTTAAATTATGATAAATCAATCCTGCTGTCTCCATCTTTGTCTCTTATCTGTCTGTGCTAAAATGTTGATTGCTATCAATTTAAATTGATGTCATCTTCCATGGAAACCTATCAGTGGATGTTCCTGTTCGATGCTTTGCCGCTCGTGTCACAAAGGGCCAAATTGCTTGCGATTCAATCGCAGTATCCACGTAGCATCCACTCATGAACAGATTTGATGTCCCCCCCCCCAAGCGTTGGCATCCGCCCGCTTTTGATGTCGGAAAATGCGAAACAAATACAAAAATGATACGGGAGATAAAATTGAAAATAGTACCAAGAACAAGGGCCAAGAGTATTATTTTTTTAGCTTAAAAATGCGTCAAATGCGCTGATGCTTTTAACACTCAGCATCAGTTTCAAATGATTTTTCCTCAGTGTTCTGCTGAGTCCTTTTATTTGTCTCTGTGTGTTTGTGTGTTTCCTTTGCTAGCTGTCCTGGGGTGTGAAAATCAAGAGGAAGTTGAAAAGTGTGGCTCCGTTCCTGGGCAGATTCAGGCCGCTGGTTGGACAGTGCTGTCACCAGTGCACCCCGGAGAGTCTGGTGAGAAATGAGACGGATGAAAGGATTATTTGAAGATAATAAAAGGACAAGCAGCGAGAGCCAGAGGGAGAAGTACACAGGTTTAGGCTCACCTGAAAACCCCAGACAATGCTTTCACAAACCCGCATCATGAGGAAACGATCAAAGAGATTTCAGACCGCAAGCCAACATGTTACTTATGGTAGGAATAGCAGGGAGAAAAAGGGGGATTAGGAGAGAAAAATAATGAACACACAAGAGCATAGTTTCCCCTGTGCTATAAAGAGCTTCTCTGAAAACTGCAGATGACTAAGCTTGTTTCCAGAAGCACTCGTCCCAGTGGGGGCATCGCGCTGAGAGCTGGGATGCGGGGCTAATGGAGCGGTAATCAGAGGGCTATTGGATCGAACCCCCTCCTGAATGATTCTATTAATCTCAACCATCTCAGACCAGCCACCCAGATAAATCATATTTGAAACAGCCAGTGTTTGCTTTTCTATTAAAAGTCATTCAAAAACACATGCAAGGGGTGGTTTTCAACAGCCGTGTCGAATAAATCTCAGCTGTTAATGGAACCAGGGGCATAGCAAATTTTACATTTAACTTTCAGAAACTTTTGCTGTTGTCCCTCCAGTTTTGGAGGATAAACGTTACTTTTCAAAGACTCATGCAACATTTCAAGTTGTTCCCATGCCAGATTTTAAAACTTTACTACAATATCATTTGAGAAGGTAATTCATTTGTGGGGGTTTATTAATGTGTGTTTATTCAAACAATGACTTAATTAAAGGTGTGATGTCAGATATTAGTCCACAAGACCACAAAAGTCTTCGTTATTACTCACTTCAACCTATAATATTCACAGACTTTGACATATTTGGCCAGCAACATTTTTGAGATAAATTGTATGGCTGTATAATTAATTGTATGACTAATTGTATGGTAGCTTTAACCAACGCAGAGGTTAAGATTTTGCTTGTGAGTTTTGCCAGTGTCACAGCCAGATTTGTTTAGAAATCACTCTCTTAACAGCTGTGCAGTGCTACACACTCTTGGCCTTGGTGCTTATTGGAGTAATGTAGGATTGAATCTGGAATGCAACATTTCCTGCTTGTGTCACTCTCCATTATGGCTGTAAAATAAAAGGCAGGCTGTTCTGCCTATTTTCTCCAGGAAATAATTTTAGGTGCCGTGTTTTATCAGTTAGCAGCTGAGGAGCATGTCAATATATTTTAAGAAACATTTCATTTGAAAGTATTTTTATTCAGTACGGCACAATTTTCGAACAGAACATGATTTATAGTGAAACTAATAGAGTGCTATTTTGAACACTAAAGTTCCCTAAAGTGTGTCATTATCAGTCTATATGGGACATCAGAACAGACTGTGTGTCTGAACTCTGTGATGGAGGCTGTTAGAGAGCTCTCCATCAAGACTGATCAAATATCCTCTTTTCACTCTCAGGGTCTGAAGTTGCTGCGTAGCTCTCCCCCTCTGGGCTTTCAGAACCTGACGTGTGTGAACGAGACGCACACCAGGTAAGCGCACATCCTACAATTCAAGACCTCCTCCAAGCTGTTAAAATAATGCATCTACTTCAGCTTCAAACTATTGCAGGGTAATTACAGTTTGGATTTGTGACTCGCACACCCAGCACACCTACTTCAGTCAGAAAATAGAGAACTGTAGAACAACCACGGATTTCTTGTAGTTTCTTGAAGCGTATCCAAAGTGGAGCACAGTTCCTTGTTACATATTTCTGCTTTTGTAAATTCTTTTTGACTCGCATTGTTAATAGATTGTGTTGTGAGCTAATGCAGTCAGTGTGGTCCTAAATAAAAAGCTCCTATCAGGGTTCTCATTCTCTTGAATTTTTTGGGAATATTGGGGAATTTTATCATCAGTTTCCAGGCCTGGCAAAGTTATGGAAAATTTTGCATATATAATAGGAGTCCAGCTCAAAAATAAAGTGGTTTAAAATACAGGCACAGTTAAGTGTATAAATGTCTTAGCATCATATAACAAAACTAAATCACACTACATTTATTGCTGTTACATTGGATATATGTCTTAGTTAATGTGATAAACTACACCTGTGGTTACTCTAGTAGGAAACCTGTGTGAACTTGAGGGACCCAAAAATAACCTTGGGACCAGATATACAAACGTAATTGCAAAAATGACTCAAAGTGAAATTCATACATTTAAAATATAGCTTAGAGTAATAAAATACTAAATACTTTTTTAATTTTTAATACTTTTGGGGTATTTTTAAATATTTTGGGGGTAAATTTTTCTTCACCTAGAAACTTATTTTGTGATGCAGTTTATATAAAATTACTTTTTCCTTATCCAATAATTACAAGTGAATAGAAGAGTCATTAAAATTCATTGGTTTAAAGGTATGGGAACCCTGTCTTTATAAACGATTTATAACTTCCCGGAAATACTTTATTAGAGCAAATAAATGGGATTTGGCTCTCCAAGATCAAACACACACAAATGGCAGAGCAGCCGGTTTATCATTTCAATTTACCAGGAGCTGTGTGTTGTTATTCCGGCGTTTGATTTGTCCTTTATTAAGAGGCTCTGCTCTTTCATTGGCTGAACTAATTAACATTTTGCTGCCTGATTATGCTGAGAATATGATTTATTCACCTGCTCTGATTGGCCCTTCATTGTCTTTGTGAATGAAACAATATCTGTACATGAGTGCTCCTGTTTTATTTTACTAATCGGGTAAGAGTGAGAGGGTGTACAAGTGTGTGCTTGTCTGTGTGTGTGTTTCAGGTACCGTGGCTGAACAACTGTGTGCTCATCTGTGTGTGTGTGTGT